>JAOBRG010349098.1:0-13641 GCA_027574985.1 Umimayanthus nakama | reverse complement strand
GGAGACCATGTCGTGTCAGTCGACTAACTTTAACTCGCTCTAAATTTCGAATCATTAACTTTAGGAATGCTTTTTCACCCTACAACAAATTGCATATAAGGTACCTTTCACTTACTCCTTTTTCAGACATCACAGGACGCTTCGTTTCTTTTTATATAGCAGTTGTTTTTAAGCACTGCCAATTTTGCAGCTTAATGTCACCTCTCCTGGAGCAAACTGTACAAAATAGCTGTTATATGTACCTCCACCTTGAAAAAGCAAAAACAGATCTTCTTTCCACTTGCGGTTCGTTTACGGCCAAATACATTCCAAAATCAATTCAAACCAAACGCGATGAAAAGTGTCACATATTTTGGCGTCACGTGCGAAGAAAATTGTCACAGACTTTGTGTTCCTAAAAGTTGGAATTTTACCACACCTCAAAACTCGAGTCGACTTAAGTTTTGCTCAGCAAAAAATCCAGTGGAATCACTCCAAATTTGTAATTATCGATATTATGTGGTACAGTTGGATCATGAAACTACAGTAACGAAGCGCCTTTGCATCTGAAACTTTAAACAATGCTACGAAAGTTGCAAGCCAGGAAAAAACCGGCCTTGAACACAGCGTACGGACCATAAAACAAAAAACCAAACTCGAGATATAACAAGCTTCTTTTGTCCGCTTGTTAAAATTGATTTATTGGTGTCATGCACGCATTGGTTTATTGCGCGTCCAGGCGAGCATTTCTCACGTTAAAGGTGTGGCCACACGATGCAACATTGCATGCAACGTTGCGCGCAATGGGATAGTTGCACCGTGTGGCCGCCTCTGAAATGGTTGCACGCAACGTTGCTTGCAACGTTTCTCGAGTAGATTCGCATTCTTCTTCTGTAACGTTGCCTGCAACGACTTCAAAGTGTGTCCACCTCTTGAAACAAGTCTTCCGAAAGATCACGCAATTAATCAGATTGTCAGCCAATCCTGTTTTACTCACAAGACGAGAACACGCTGACCACCAAAACAATTGAGAAAATGGCGGCGAGTCCGCTTACTTCCTGTTTTACTTTGAATTTTGAGGAGGAATTGACATTGACTAACTTTTATAAAGGTGAGCAATATATAAATATTGTGTAAAAACATATTTCATTTAAAATCTATATTCATAATATTTATTTATATGTTTTTTCGTCGCAAAAATATAAAAGCAAGTTAATTGTGTGCAATGTTGCAAAGAGTGGCCACCCGAAATTGACACAATAGTGTGCGACGTTGTATGCAGTGTTGCATTGTGTGGCCGCGCCTTAGTGCTCATTGCGATCTTTTGCAATTGAAGGCAAGAACGCCCAACGTTAGTTTAAAACCTACTCATCGACCTTTTTCGGGCGTTCAGCACGGCTTTATTAACAGCTATAGTTAAGTTTCGAAAATGTTGATCAGCCCTCCATTGCAAATTTGACCCGCAAGTATGAAGCTTGTTAAATATTGATAAAATTTTGAAGTTTTCATTAAAAATCACTGACTTTTATTTGGTTTGTGTGGTTTCAGGGAACATTTGCATGCGGTTACTCAGGTGAAACGGTTAAGAAAAAAGTCCTTAGCTAAGCTCATACTTAGGCTTAATTTAGACATCGTACTTTCATTGCACCGAACTCCAATATTTCGATTTGGCGCGGTAAAAGGACACTGAAAGATCGCTGTTTTGAGTTGACACATTGATTAAGCACTGTGCCGGAACTAGGCGCGGTAAGCCTTAGCGTGCGAAACGGGAAAAGCGCGGTTCAATTTGGACAGCGTTCCAAAGCGACACTCATCAAGCACCGAATTTAATCGTAAAATAATCAATTTGGTGCAGTGTCTAAACTGCGACTGTGCTTAGACCGTGTAAGATACCGCACCAAATGGAAAGAGTTCGGTGCGGTGAAAGCACGATATCTAAACTAGGCCTTAGCTTAGCAAAACTCAAGCTCTAGTGTAAAAATTCTCTCTCAGTCTCTGTCTCTTGTTTCTCTCTGTCTCTATCTATCTGTCTCTTTCTATCAATCTGTCCGTACATGCACTTTTTACAACAGATAACAAAAATTCAATTTATTGCACTGCAAAATATATAATAAACTGCACCTTACTATGTAAAACATTAGCTACAACTTAGTTTATATTTATTACACTTATTACATAAATTTATCTCACATTTCAATAGTTTTTCATTTAATTTGTAATAGTTTAAATAACTAAGTGATTTTGTCCAATTTGTAATAGCTTTGGCAATGTACAATGTAATGTAAAATGCCAGTAAAGCTTAACTGTACTGTACTGTACTGTACTGTCTGTCTGTCTTCAGTTCATAATTGAACGAAACCTTACCAATAGATATATTGGTAAACTTACGTATATTTTACGTATATTTAAAAATATGAAACAATGTACCAAATAATTGGCGACCGTTTTCTTTTTCCAGCACCCGTTGCATTTCACGTAAGCTCGTTTATTTTTTCTTACCAAATAAGGCATGGATTGCAGTAAACCAGCTACCAGTAAAACCGTTTCTAATACGTTCTGGGTTGTGCCACATGCTAATGCTATAGTCAGCAGTCGGGTTATGGCTCTATTCCAGAGATCCAAAGGCTACTTCTGAGACTGCGAAGCTACTTCAAATGTATATATACATATACATGTATAAAGCGCATCAACAAGAAAAGGGTGCACCGGCAGCCTGACGTTGATAGACATAAGTTCGCTCGCGACAAGCCCCTTTTCCTGTTGTCGCTCTAGATTGTTGATGGGTCAACTTACATTATAATGATGGTCAGACATGTGACTTTGCAACTGTAACGTTGGGTTTGATTCACTTCGTTTCAGGTTGGGTCTGGCACAGTTTAGTCTTCTTAACAGCCACTGCCTGGGTGCGCCGCCTGCTCTAGTCCTCTTAATCCCTGGTCCAGATAAGAAAAGGCTGAGAGAGCTTCCAGGTTGGCTACAGGCTTACACTTAAGTGCTCCGCCCACTGTCCAGACACTCAGTGAATGTAGTTTAAGAGTTGAGTTGTGTTCATAATAATAGCCATATTTCCCGGAGAAATGCTGCGCGCGTTTCGGATTGTGCGATATATTAAAGGTGGACAGCTGAAATGTTAAAGGTGGGAGAAAGGGGGCTCGCGAGTTCGAGGCCTGAATTAGGCCAACAAGGGGCCGAGGGTGGCTAATTTGCAGGGCCACCCCCCTCCAAATCCTTTCTGCTCTCCGCGGGCCCCGTAATTAGGAGGGCTTAAGTTTAAAGTAAGCCTCCTAACTTTCAAAGCCTGAATGATACTGCTCCTATGTACCCCGCTATTCTATTGGAGCGATGACTTGGCCCGAGATATCTGTGCTCTTTCAAACTAGTTCTTTAAAACAACCAGTTCGAAGGCCAAACAGTCTAACGCTGTCTTTCTGTCTGTGCTCTAAAACTATGGAATGACCTCCCTCTCTTGACCAGGGTATCTAGTGAAAGCATCCGTACTTTAAAGAGACAAACTTAGCCTTTCCTTTTAGAGAAACTTTGTTTGTGGTATTTTTTTGTTCTAAGTGCTAAACAGCACCATGTGTTTTGAAACAGTGTCCTTGAAGGCCTCCAGATTCCGGTACTTAAAATACTTGCCTCTTTTAATCTTTTATATCATAGGGCGAAGGGTCGTCACCTACAAGCCAAGAATACCTTGACTCTAAACAAAAAAATTAGTTACCTGTTTCCAAGAATACAGTGTATGTGACCTAGTGCTACCTAACAATAGTTTTAAGGCTCTTGTGAAAATAGCTTCTATGGATTTCTCAAACAAGAGACATCACATAATTGAAAGATGTCACTAGGAAAATTAACTGTATGAAAACAACCAAACTTTTTAAAAAAAATAAACTGTTATTTAACGTCCATGCGAAGGGTGCGATTGACCATTCTCCCGAGCCAGTTGCTCCTGTTTAATGGCTCTGCGAAAGTTAAAGTCACCCCTATAACTCCCATGCTGGCAGGGAGGCTGACCAAAAGGCTATTGACACTAGGGTAACCTCTGGGTTACGAATCAGCGCCTAAAACCGCTCGTCAACATTGCTTCCCTTTAATTTGTTATGTTTGAAGATAACCTCATAAACTGCCTGTGAAACTCGATTCACTAAGAGATTTCAATGCAATCTACTTTGAGTAAAATATGGGTCATTTACATCACAAGGATCATCACCACATCCTTTTTAAAAAACATAAGCATTATTTTATTTTATTTTATTAAATTTGTGTTGTAACAGCTAAAGTCCATGTGCATGCGCAATATTGGAAAACGTTTTCATGTGTGTAAAGTACGACACATAAAATTTAACTTTTTTCGTACATCTAACATCCACAATACATTTGACATGCACCACCCGAGTTTCTCACAAATTGTTCTTACCATTGCCTACTTGAATGTTCCAGTCTATATCAAAGTTGTTTAGAAATAATGGAAGTGCTTATTACAGTTAACGAGGGCTTTCACTTGAAACCATTAATTTCATTTGCCCATATTTGAGTAAATCCGGCAACTCTTGCTAAAGTAAGAGGTAAAAGGTTATATGGGCAAAATGGTTGTATATGGGCAAAAATGGTTGTATATGGGCAATAACGGTGGCACTTGGGAAAAACGGTTGTATATGGGCAAAATGGTTGTAAATGGCCAAAATGGTTGTATATGGGCAAAATGGTTGTATATGAGCAAAATAGTTGTAAATGGGCAAAATGGTTGTATATGGGCAAAATGGTTGTATATGGGCAAACATGGTGGCATTTGCGCGAAACAGTTGCATTTGGGCAAAACGGTTGAGTTTTGGCAAAAAGGTTGTAAAGGGGTAAAAATGGATATATTTGGGCAAAAATGGTTGTATTTGAGCAAAATGGTTGTAGTTGTGTAAAAATGGTTGTATTTGGGTAAAGGGTTGTATTTGGGCAGAAATAGTCGTATTTGTGGAAAAAGGTTCTATTTGAGCAGAAACGGATGCATTCTGGCGAAATGGTTGTATTTGGGCATAATGGTTGTATTTGGGCAAAAGGCTGTATTTGGGGAAAGCAATTATGGTAATTGGTCAAAGTTGTTCTACTTGGGCTAAAATGGTTTTATTTTGGCAAAAACGGATGTATTCTGCAAAATGGTTGTATTTGGGCAAAATGGTTGTATTTGGGCAAAACCGGATGAACTCCGGCAAAATAGTTGTATTTGGGTAATATGGTTGTGTTTGTGCAAAAATGGATGTATTCTGGCAAATAGTTGTATTTTGGCAAAATAATTGAATTTAAGAAAAAACGGATGTATTCTGGCAAATAGTCGTATTTTTGCAAAATGGTTGTATTAGCGCAAAATGGTTGTATATTGGCAAAAAATGGTTGTATTTTCGCAAAATGGTTGAATTTGGGCAAAAATGGACCGATCTATTCTGGCAAAATGGTTGTATTTTGGCAAAATGGTTGTATTTGGGCAAAAATGGTTGTATTTGGGCAAAATTGTTGTATTTGGGCAAAAATGGATATATTTGGGCAAAAATGAATTTACTCTGGCAAAATGGTTGTATTTGGACAAAAATTGTTGTATTTGGGCAAAATGGTTGTAATTGGGCAAAAATGGAAGTAATATGGCAAAATGGTTTGTATTTGGGCAAAAATGAATCTATTCTGGCAATATGGTTGTATTTGGGCAAAATGTATTTACTTGACCAAAATGGATGTATTTGGGAAAAAATGGTTTGTATTTGGGGAAAAATGGATGTATTTGGGCAAAAGTGAATGGACTCTGGCAAAATAGTTGTATTAGGGAAAAATGGTTGTACTTGGTCAAAAATGTTTGTATTCGCAAAATGTTTGTATTTCGTCAGAATTGAATTTATTCTGGCAAAATAGTTGTATTTGGACAAAATAGATGTACTTGACCAAAATTGGTTGTATTTGGGCAAAAGTGGTGTATTTGGGAAAAAATGAGTGTACTCTGGAAAATAGTTGTATTAGAGAAAATAATTGTATTTGGTCAAAAATGATTGCATTTGGGCAAAATGGTTGTTTTTGGGCAAAAATTGATGTGTTCTGGCAAAATGGTTGTATTTGGGCAAAATGGTTGTAGTAGGGCAACAATGGTTGTATTTTCGCAAAATGGTTGTAAATGGGCAAAATAGATCTAATCTGACAAAATGGTTGTATTTGGGCAAAATGGTTGTATTTGCGCAAAAGTGGTTGTATTTGGTCAAAATGGTTGTATTTGGGCAAAAATGGTAGTATTTGGGCAAAATGGTTTGTATTTGGGCATAATTGAATCTCTTCTGGCAAATAAGTTGTATTTAGGCAAAATGGATGTTCTTAAACAAAATGGGTTGTATTTTGGCAGAAATGGTTGTGTTCTGGCAAAATGGTTTGTATTTTGGGAAAAATCGATATATTTGGGCCAAAATGAATGTACTCTGGCAAAATAGTTGTATTAGGGAAAAATGGTTGTATTTGGTCAAAAATGGTTGTATTTGGGTAAAAATGAATGTATTCTGGCAAAATAGTTTTTTAGGGAAAAATGGTTGTATTTGGTCAAAAATGATTGTATTTGGGCAAAATGGTTGTTTGGGGGAAAAATTTATGTATTCTGGCAAAATGGTTGCATTTGGGCAAAGTGGTTGCATTTGGGCAAAATGGTTGTAGGGCAAAAAATTTGTGTTTTCGCAAAATGGTTGTATTTGGGCAAAAATGAATCTAATCTGGCAAAATGGTTGTATTTGGGCAAAATGGTTGTATTTGGGCAAAAATCGTTGTATTTTCGCAAATTGGTTGTATTTAGGCAAAAATGGATCAAATCTGGCAAGATGGTTGTATTTGGGAAAATTGTTGTATTTTGGAAAAATTGTTGTATTTGGGCAAAGTTGTTGTATTTTTAGAAAATGGTTCTAATTGGGCAAAATTGTTGTATTTGGGGAAAAATGGATGTATTCTGGCAAAACGGTTCTATTTTGACAAAATGGTTGTATTTAGGCGAAAATGGATGTAATATGTTAAAATGGTTCTACTTCGGCTAAAATGAAAGTATTCTAGCAAAATGGTTGTAATTGGGCAAAATAGTTGTACTTGAGCAATTATTGTTTTATTTTGGCAAAATGGTTGTACTTGGGGAAAATGGTTGAATTTGGGCAAAAATGGTTGTATTTGGGAAAAATGGATGTATTCTGGCAAAAAGGTTGTATTTGGGCAAAATGGTTGTATTTATTTAAAAATGGTTATATTTGGGCAAAAATAGATGTATTCTGGCAAAATTGTTGCATTGTGGCAAAATAGTTGTATTTGAGCTAAAATGGTTGTATTTGGGTAAGAGTGTTTGTATTTGGGCAAAAATAGAATGATGTATTCTTGCAAACTAGTTGTATTTGCGCAAAATAGTTGTGTTTGGTCAAAAGAGGTTGTAATTGGGCAAAATGGTTGTATTTGGGCAAAAATGGTTCTATTTGGGAAAATGGTTTTATTTGGGCAAAACTGAATGTATTGTGGCAAAAAGGTTGTATCTGGCCAAAAATGGTTGAATTTGGGCAAAATGGTTGTATTTGGGCAAAAATGAATGTATTGTGGCAAAAAAGGTTGTATTTGACCAAAAATGGTTGAATTTGGGCGAAATGGTTATATTTGGGCAAAAATAATTTTATTGTGGTAAAAATGATTGTCTTTGCGCAAAATGGTTGCCTATTGGAAAAAATGATACATTCTGGTAAAATGCTTGTATTTGGACAAAATGGTTGTATTTCGGCAAAAATGATTGTATTTTCGCAAAATGGTTGTATTTGGGTAAAAATGGTTGTATTTGAGAAAATGATTGTATTTCTGCAATATGGTTTTATTTTGGCAAAATGGTTGTATTTGATCAAAAATGGTTGTGTTTTGGTAAACATAAATGTATTCTAGCAAAATGGTGTAATTGGGAAAATGGTTGTATTTGGGCTAAAATTGTTGTATTAGAGCAAAATAGTTGTATTTCGGCAGAAATGAATGAATTCTAGCAAAATGGTTATAATTGGGCAAACTGGTTCTTTTTTGGGAAAATTATTGTATTTGTGCAAAATTGTTGTACTTGGGCAAAATGGTTGCATTTGGTCATAAATGGTTGTATTTGTTCAAAAAGGTTGTATTTCGGCAAAAATGAATGTATTCTAGCAAAATGGTTGTAATGGGGAAAAATGGTTGTATTTGGGCAAAAATGGTTGTATTTTCGCAAAATGCTTGTACGTGGGCAAAATGGTTGATTTTGGGTAAAAATGGTTGTATTTCGAAAAATGGATGTATTCTGGGAAAATTGTGGTATTTAGGAAAAATGGTTACATTTGGTCAAAAATTGTTGTATTTTAGCAAAATTGTTGTATGTCGGCAAAAAAGGTTATATTTGGGCAAAAATGAATCGATTCTGGCAAAATGGTTGTATTTGAGCAAAATGGTTGCATTGGGCAAAAATGGTTGTGTTTGTGCAAAAATGGATGTATTCTGGCAAATAGTTTTATTTTGGCAAAATAGCTGTATTTGGGCAAAAATGGATGTATTTGGGCAAAAATGGTTGTATTTTCGCAAAATGGTTGTATGTGGGCAAAATGATTGAATGTGGGTAAAAAATGGTTGTATTTCGAAAAATGGATGTATTCTGGGAGAATGGTGGTATTTGGGAAAAATGGTTGTGTTTGCGCAAAAAATAGTTGTATTTTGTGCAAAATGATTGAATATGGGCAAAATGGTTGTATCTGCGCAAAAAATGGTTGTATTTAGGCAAATTGGTTGTATTTGGGCAAAAATTGTTGTGTTGTGGCAAAATGGTTGTATTTGGGGAAAATAGTTGTACTCTGGCAAAATGTTTGTATGTATATTTGGGTAAAAATTTGAATGTATTCTGGCAAAAATCTTGTATTTTGGCAAAATGGTTGTATTTTGGCAAAATGGGGTTGTTTATGGCAAAATGGATGTTTTTTGGTAAAACTGGAGGTATTCTGCCAAAATTGTTGTATTGGGACCAAAATGGTTGTATTTGGGCAAAATGGTTGTATTTTCGCAAAAATGATTGAATTCGGGCAAAATGGTTGTATTTGGGCAAAATGGTTGTATTTCAGACAGAGAGACAGACAGATGGTTTATTTAAAATTTCTTCGTATCCCGAAGGCTAAATTAAGTAACTTTAAATTACAACATGTAAAAAGACAATAATAGTCTATGATAATACAATTTTTGGTAAATCTTTTTTAAATAAAATAGTAAAATTTATTAAATTTGTAAAACGTCTTCACCCTTGAACTACAATTTCAGAAATAATCTATGAATTATGATAAGATTCGTAAAATTGCCGAGACATTGCGAGTACAAACGTATTATTTTCCCTACTGGTTTGAACGCGCGGTAAAACGAATTTCGATTGTTTCGAAAATTACAAACGACATTATTTTTCTGTGGCAGTAATTTATGTAGCTCATGGTTGGGGTTGGCTGCTAAGGCGTCAAACAGTTTAGCTCATTGCTGACTATGGTGTTCGGTTATTGGTGTTATTCCTAAAACTTCGCAGGCTTTGTTGTAGCTTTTGCTGGGCAAAGTTACTGATAGTGCCCTTCTTACGATACGTGTGAGCTCATTCTTAAGGTACTGCGGAAGCGATATGCAAAAAGCCGGAACTCTGAAGTCTACTGTAGATCGAACTCATGCACGAAAAACAGAAAATAACAAGGTCTGAAAGAGATAGTCGGGCCCGTTTAAAATTATTTGGGCAAAACTGTTTATATTTGGGCAATAAAGTAGTATTTGGCAAAATGGTTTTATTTTGGCAAAAATGGATGTATTATAACAAAGGGGTTCTATTTGGGCAAAATGTTTGTATTTGGGCAAAATCGATTTGTGGCAAAACTGTTGTATTCAGGCAAAATATTTGTATTTGGGCAAAAATAAATCTATTTGGGAAAAAATGGATGCATTATTGCGAAATGATTCTATTTGAGCAAAGTGGTTATATTTGGGCAAAAATAGATGTATTGTGGCAAAATGGTTGTATTTAGGCAAAAATGGTTCTATTCTAGCAAAATCGTTGTATTTCGGAAAAAAAGGATGTATTGTGGCATAATTGTTGTATTCGGCAAATGGATATTTTTTTGGCAAAACTGGATGTATTCTGGAAAAATATAAACGTTTGGGAAAAAATGGTTATATTTGGACAAAAATAGTTGTATTTGGGCAAAACTGGATGTATGCTTTCAAAATGGTTGTATTTTGGCAAAAAAGTAGTATCTGGGCAAAAATGGTTGTATTATGCAAAATGGGTGTATTTGAGCAAAAATGGATGCATTCTGCCAAACAGTTAGATTTTGGCAAAATTGTTCTACTTGGAAAAACCTTTTTGTATTTGGGCAACGAAGAATGTTTTCTGGCAAAATGGTTGTATTTGGTCAAAAGTGGAAGTATTCTAGCAAAATAGTTGTATTTTGACAAAAATGGATATAGTCTGGCAAAATTTTTGTATTTTGGAACAATGGTTGTATTTGGGGAAAAATGGATGTATTTGGGCAAAATGGTTGTATTTTGGCAAAAATGGCACTAATTTGGCAAAACGGTTGTTTTGGGGCAAACTTGTTGTGTTTGCGAAAAAATGGTTGTATTTGGGCAAAATGGTTGTATTTGGACAAAATTGTTGTGTTTTGGCAAAAAAAGGATGTATTATGGCAAAATGGCTGTATTTGGGCAAAATTGATATATTTTGGCAACAACAACAACAACAGCAATCTTTATTTGCACTCAGAAATTCAATCAATGCAAGATTAATGGGAATTAGAATTTACTGCAAAAGGAGTGCGGGCCACCTATAAATAACCGTGGGGGGCGAGTCTAGATAGGTTGCCACTTAAAGTGATTATGAAAAGGAAAATCAGGAATAAGATAGCCTATAGTGGGTAAGATTACAGTAAAGGCTATGTCCTTATACACAGAGAAACAATAATAATAATAGTAATAATAAATAAATAAATAAGAAAAAACTACAAAAAATAGCCTTATGAATGCAAGCACAGTGCAGTAAATGCCAGCTGGGAAACTAATATAGTGCAATGATCTGTTATTCAACTTTGTGTTTAAAAGTATAATAACTTAGGTATTCCAGTGACTCATCAATAGTATTCCAGATTTTAGGTCCCTGAAATCTTATACTGAAAACACCATAATTAGTGCGAGCTGGGGGAAAGGTAAAGGTTGATTTAGAAGCTAATCGTGCACTGTACTGATGCTTGCTACGAACTGAGGTGAAGAAATTATTAAAATTCTTCTGGGAGCGGGCCCTTGTTGTACTGATCCATGAATGATGCAGTATAGAGTTTAATGATACCTGAAAATGTTAGTAGGTTGAGATTTTTGAACAGTGGGGAGGTATGCGCCCTAAAATCAGAAAATGTGATAATGCGTAATGCTATTTTTGCAGAATTACCAGTGTATGAATATTTGTTTTGTAGGTGTTCCACCAAATCACAGCACCATAAGTAAGGAAAGAAAAAATAATAGAGTAGTATACTTTCACAAGTATCGCCTGAGAAACAAAACGTCTGAGTTTTGGTAAAATACCAATTCCTCTAGCTATTTTTTTCGATAGTTCATGTACATGTTCTTTCCCGTTTAAATGACAATCAATGAAAATTCCTAGATATTTAATACTTTTCGTCTCTTCTATAGTTTTATTATTGATTTGCAGTTTAACAGCATAATTAATTTTCTTCTGAGGTGAGTGGAAGATAACAAAATTTGATTTATCAATGTTAAGAGAAAGCTTGCTGGCGCATAGCCATTAGTTAACATTATATAACTGTCTGTTCAAGTTCTGTTCTAAAGACTGAAGATTTTTGTGAGAGTAGAATAGGTTAGAATCATCAGCAAAAAGATGAAAATTAATATGGCAAATAGTTGTATTTTGGCAAAATGGTTGTATTTGGGCAAAAATGGTTGTACTTGGGCAAAAATGGCTATATTCTGGCAAATTGGTTGTATTTTGGCAAAACGGTTGTTATTGGGCAAGAATGGCTCTAATCCGGCAAAATGGTTATATTTGGGTAAATCGGTCGTATCTGGCAAAATGATTGTATTTGGGCAAATTGGTTGAATTTGGGCAAAATGGTTGTATTTGGGCAAAAATGATTGTATTTGGGCAAAATGGTTGTATTCGGGCAAAAATGGTTGTATTTAGGCAAATAGGTTCTTTTTGGGCAAAAATGAATATATTCTAGAAAAGTGGTTGTATTTGTGCAAAATGCGTTGTATTTGGGCAAAAATGGTTGTATTTGAGCAAAATGCTTGTATGTGGGGAAAATGGTTCTATTTGGGCAAAACTGGATGTATTCTGGCGAAATGGTTGCGCTTGGGCAAGGTTGTTGTATTTTGACAAAAATCGATGTATTTTGGCAAAATTGTTGTATTTTGGATCAATGGTTGTATTCGGGGAAAATGGATGTATTTGGGCAAAATGGTTGTATTCGCAAAAAAGTGGTTGTATTTGGGCAAAATGCCTGCTCTTGGGCAAAATGGTTGTATTTAGGCAAATAGGATGTTTTTTGGCGAAAACGAATCAATATATTCTGGCAAAATGGTTGTATTTGGGCAAAATGCTTGTATTTGGACAAAATGATTGTATTTTGACAAAATGGAAGTATTCTGGCAAAATTGTTTAATTTTGGAACAATGGTCGTATTTGGGCAAAAATGGAGTTGTATTTGGGAAAAAAGATTGCATTTGAGCAAAACGGTTGTTTTTAGGCAAAATGGTTGCATTTGCGCAAAAATGGTTGAATTTTGGAGACAATGGTTGTATTTGGTTCAAATGGTTGTATTTGGGCGAAATGGTTCTATTTGGGCACAATGGTTGCCCTTGGGAAAAATTGTTGTATTTTGGCAAAAAAGATGTATTATTGCAAAATGGTTGTATTTTGGCAAATTGGTTGTATCTGTCAAATTGGTTGTATTTGGTCAAATAGGTTGTATTTGGGAAAAATGGTTGTATTTTTGCAAAAATAGTTGTATTTTTGCAAAAATAGTTGTATTTAGGCAATATGATTGTATTCGGGCAAAAATGGTTGTATTTAGGCAAATATGTTATTTTTGGGCAAAAATGAATAACTGCTGGCAAAATGGTTGTATTTGGGCAAAATTGTTGTATTTTGGCAAAGAAAAAGATGTTTTATGGAAAAATGGTTGTATTTGTGCAAATTGGTTGTATCTGTCAAAATGGTTGTGTTTGGGCAAAGTGGTTGTATTTTGGCAAAAATGGTTGTATTTGGGCAAAATGGTTGTATTCGGGCAAAAATGGTTGTATTTAGGCAAATAGGTTGTTTTTGGGCAAAAACGAATAACTGCTGGCAAAATGGTTGTATTTGGTCAAAATTGTTGTATTTGGACAAAAAATAATTATATTTGGGCAAAACAGTCGAATGGGGGGAAAATGGTTGTATTTGGGCAAAAATGATTGTATTTAGGCAAATAGAATGTTACTGAAGAAAATTAAATTTTTTCTGGCAAAATGGTTGTATTTTGGGCAAATAATTGAGTTTGGGCAAAATGGTTGTATTTGAGCAAAAACTGATATAATTTGGCAAATATTTGTATTTGGGCAAAATATGTTCTATTTCGGCAAAATGCTTGTATTTGGGTAAAATGG
>JAOBRG010349065.1:0-13643 GCA_027574985.1 Umimayanthus nakama | reverse complement strand
ATATTTTAAATTTAACCCACTTTCGAGCAAAGGGGCACAGATATTTAATAGAGACGTTTAGATCTGACTACGAGTACAAGTTTGACTAC
Organism: Umimayanthus nakama; assembly: GCA_027574985.1. Lineage (NCBI taxonomy): Eukaryota > Metazoa > Cnidaria > Anthozoa > Zoantharia > Parazoanthidae > Umimayanthus > Umimayanthus nakama. Next base: position 13,554 of record JAOBRG010349065.1, on the reverse strand, counting down.
GAGTACGAGTTTGACAACGAGTAAGCCTTCTTAGAGACCTTAAGCTTTGACTACGAGTATGAGTATGACTACGAGAACTACTTTTAAGAGACTTTTAGATTTGACTACAAGCATGAGTTTGACTGCGAGTACGACTTCGTAGAGACCTTTAAATTTGACTACGAGTACAAGTTTGACTACGAGTACGACTTCTTAGCCACTAAACACTTACTGTTGGCTGCGAGATCTTGAGCAATTCGCGTACTAAACAGGATGAGAGCCTCCAGAACCAAATTGACATCGATTTCGCAAGTTCCTGTCATTGAAACTGTACAGACTCCTATAATGTTTCTGAAGTAAAATGCAAATCAGTTTGAGATGAATTTCGTACTCGTTTAGTATTAATTTTTGCTACAAAATTTCGCTTTTGTAAAAAAAAGGAAAAAAAATCCGAAAACTTTGGGGGGGGGGGGCACAGGCCCCAACCCTGCAGAAAGTCGTTCTCATATTCTGTTCACCTATAGACAGAGCAAGGCTTAAGGGTGCCTGGGTACTAACTATATTGTTGTTCCTCGTACGTCCTACTCAAGCTATCAAGAAAATCAACCCCTTCCGTCAATTCCTCTTAAAATGTTACCCTTTTGTTCAAACATCGAAAGGTTTAAGCTGGTTTAGGAACGGTCCGTTTGATACTGTGCCAGGGGTGAGGTGGAGTGAAAGAATAACTTCTGCAAATAAATTTTTCTTGAATTATCTTTGACATTTATTTTTTTACTTGTCGGCGTGCAAACTGCTAGTTGTTTAATTTTTTTTTTATTTATATAAATTCTACCCCCCCCCATCATTCACCAACATGAGATCAAATGTTTGGTCCCTTATTAATATTGTACACACGAGGAATCCCGCAGCGGTGACATAGCGGTTGCAGTTTGCACCACTGTCACAAACACTGCTGTCCACGCTAACGTCGCAGTGCTAACAATTGCCACTAGTGTGACAGCGGGGGTAGTGACAGCAGTGGCCTAGATGGCCGTGTGACAGCGAAAGCAGCAGAATTGTGATAGCGGTGTACTCGATTGTGCTGTGACCACAGTTGCCTTGAAAGCCTTGTGACAATGATGACAACAACATTATAGTGACAACGGCGTAACTAACTGTGGTGTGACCACATAGCCGTGTGACAGTGATGGCAGCAACATTAGTGTGTCAGCGGTCATTACAGATAACGCTGCAACAACGATGACAATGACACTGTCTACGCTGCTATGGTAGAGCTGGCATCTGGGATTCTTCCTGTGTAGGTCTCCAAATTTTGTTTTCGTATTCTCAGCTGCCGCTGATTGTAATGACTGTAGACTCATCTTTACAGCACGAGCCTCGACCTGACGTTAAATATTCCCAAATTTTAGAGTGGATGTGAGCTATTCACAGCTATGTGTATTGTTGGAGATGCAGATCTCGCCGGAATTTGTGAATATTTAACATCAAGATGAGGCTCGTGCTGTAAGGACGAGTCTATAGTCATTGTAATCAGCGGAAACCAGAAATACGAAACTGGTCTATTCCATTTGTGAACTCTAACGTAATTCAGCCCTATGCGGCACGTTTTTAAGACAACCTTATTCGTGACCATTTTACAAAAGCTAGAAACAGGCGACATACAGGGCACATGAACTGGACAGGAATACTTAGCCACCCGTGGCGTAGTCCTAGTCCAGTTACTGATAAATCTGTTTTGCAGGGCTGCAAACAACTTCACCGTCTGAACGCTATCAGTGTATACGTCAAAAATATGCAATAAAAATGCTTTAATAGAATGGACTTTAAAATTCGTGTGTACAGAAAAAATTTATATGAGAGTATGACTGTAATTTGTGGCGAGTTTGGGCTTTTTATAGCAATAAAAATATCATTTACTATGCGCTTGATGTGGATTACTGATGCTTGACGGAATATGGGTGTTTTGGGTTGACCTGATTTTTTTTTGGGGGGGGGGGGGACGTGGTTGGATTCTTGTAAGACGGGGCCTAAGTGGTCCTTGCAGTGATGTCTTGTTTCATTAAGTTATTTTTTTCCTGTACGATATGTCGTAGTTTATCTCCAAAACTTCCCTTACAACTACATTGTACCCTCATGGAACCAATTAACGATTAACTACAGCCGATCAATGGACTTTGTACTTGATCTTCAGACAAAATCATTGATTGTCGTTTTATATTAAATAACATTTAAAAAGTGGGCGGAAATGCGGAAATATGTTGTGAGATACTTCAGTTCAGGAACGCCGGGAGCATTTTATATCACCAAAAAACCTGCTTTTCAATTTCTTTTTGAGATCAAATAATCAAACACGTGCATAGCATACCTATACTTTGAAGAGTCGCAAGGCAGGTTAAAATTGTCATTTTTTTGAAGGAAAGTTAACAGAAACTGAATTTATAAAAATATAGAAGAGATATAGTCTATATACCATAATATTGGAGGGTAATAAATAATTATTTTATTTTATTTTTTTGCCCTTCGTTTGATAGCCTTTTGAATTAAGTGCACCGAATTACTCTTGGCCCGAGCTGAATATAAGTTGTAGGCGAACATTAAAAGCGAAGCGTCGATTTTATAGTTACTTTACCATGTATTCAAAACATATCGTGTTAGTAATCAAAAGATCACCTGCCCCGCTATTCAACTGAACACTTCGTAGTACATTTAACACGCTTTCTTACTTTGAACCTGATCTAGCTTTAATAATTGCCTCCGCTTCACCTAGAGTGACAACCTATTCCTCTACTCGAGTTGACTGTTTTAATCAGCTCTCTGCGGTCAAACCAAGATAAAAGTACTGAAATCTGCACTGGATGTTTTTTGCCTTCATATAGCTGACAAATAATTCACAAGTACCACACCCATCAGCAGTTATTATATTGTTGCAGCTGGTAGCCCGCAAATTATTTCTTTGTTTTCTGTAGACAATGTTTTGTCTGGATCGCCAGTGTGCGGATCCAATGCTTATATGGCTCTCACCTCATGAATAGTAAAGCGGAGTAATTTCCGCCCTGAGTTTTGCACAAGGTTTTGAGAACTTTTCGAAGTTTAACTTCTGTCCTGCACTTACCGAAAACCAGTAATAATATAACAAGGAGTTGTGTCGGAAGTTTTTTTAAATGAAACAATCTGTATTTCCATGCAAAACCTCCATCGGCGAACAGAATTTTTGTGAAAACCGAGAGAAAATTCGCACACGCTTCTCGCGCTGTTTACATATCTATGTGACGCTTATAAAATCTGAGTTAAAAAGAACAAAAGACAAAGTTTTAATGTTTCTTTTAAACTCTGGTTTCTTGAATTTAGGATAATTAAACTAGTATTTTTGTGAAACTTTATGCACTACTCTGTCTGAAAAGATTCTGACTCATGTTTTTCGATCCGACAGGTAAAAAAATTGAACAGGAATCATTTGGACTATTAACGTCGACAAGCAAATACCGATTTCTTCGCTTTTTGCATTCGCGTTGCAGGCTTTGTGCAATTTCAAAAGCCAGATGTTTCGCATATCGAGTCTAAATTGCATTATCATATCACTGAGCCTAGTTTTCATTATAAAAAAAGTTCGTCTCGTTTTAGAAATATACTTAAGTCAAATCTTCTTGATTTAATCACTGTAAATTCATTTCGAGAAATTATGAAATCGGTCGTACTCTCCAAGTTATTATTAATTTTTTTGCTTTTGTTTGTAGCTGCTCAGAAAAGAGTTTATAGACTAAACTCCCACTATTGAAAAGGCTTCTTCGAAGAGACAAAAGCTTTTGATAAAGCGATAACTTTAACTCGCCATATCCGTGTATTCCTCGTTAGCTTCTTGGCCACCGGACAATAATTCGAAGTTCAAGTACTTTTCCTATGACGTGGGACAGGATGAGACACGATTGCTTAGCGATGAAACTTCTGTCTAACCTATTTCATAGTATTCATCGAGAAGCCTAAAATCCACTCGACCTTTGTTCAGTTTTAAAAAGAAAGTTTAAATAGCACCGTGCAGTTAAGTCGTGCGTGTGATGTCCTGCCATCGCCAAGACTAGAGGGGTTAAAATAATGCTAAAAACAAAAAATAGATTCAAAATCCAGATATTAATATAGAAAAGAGTATTTTCCACACATGCCTCCAAACTCCTTTGTTTCTAATCGCATAGTATTCGCCACGTGGCCCAGAGGAATAAACAAAAAAATTGCGGCTTCTAATCGATCGCGGTGATCCGTGTTCCCACAATTATGTGGAAATCTTTCTTTTACAAACTAGTCAGGGAAGATTCGGTACATTTGCAACATTGAAAAGGAAATTACTTTTAAACAAAGGGCAAGTCGCGCAAGGTGTGACCAGACACGGCCATTGTTTACAACAGTTCGAATTTTTAATACGCGAAAGCTTTCCGCCATCATCACTTGAGATCTCTGCTGGCTGTTTCTTTTGGCTTTTTCCCAAAGAACTCTACCTGTCATGCAAGTTTTCGCTTCTTCTGTTTTTTAAGTGCTTTTGCTTAATTGGCGATACACAACATCTCGTAAGAGTTATTTTTATCAGCAAAATTAGATTCGAAAGCAATATTTTTACTATGTCGAATTGTTTTGCTATACGATACTCCAAATACCCGTGATGCCAAGCGGTCTCGTTACGCGCCAAATGTTTTGCTCATGCGCAAAAGCCTCGCCAAAGTCATTCATTCGCTTTTTCAATCAACACCACGTGACACCCGCAGTGTTATTTTGTTATTTGATCCAATCACGTGCAAGGAAATTTGAAATATTGCCATTCAAGACGGCTCAATTGTTTGATTGACCAATCACGAATCACCAAAACATGGCCGTGTTGTTGTCAAAATGCAAATGCTGGAGTATTTTGCGACCTCGTGGAAATACAAGAAAAAATTTTCTTTGCTCTTGCGTCCCACCCACTAAGCGAAACTTTTCCGGAATTGTCGCTGGAAAAATTGCTTTATCTCGAGAGTAGTAATTATCTGAAGATGCCTGAAGTAAGTGCAGAATGTGGAGAGTTTATAGAAGTAGCGGAGAACAAAAAATCTCGTTTTAGCCCAGCTAAATTATGGAGTGGATCGACTACAACTTCTCCCACAGTTCCACGTACGCTGGAGTTAGAAGGTGTGATAGAAGTTCTTCGAGAATACGAGGCGATTGAAGGATCCGACATTAACTGCTGTATTTGTGGTGAGTTTTACATCGTATTTCATTGTAAACTCGTTTATCGCATCTCGGTGTGACCGAGTTTTGACGAATGAATGTTTTTAAACCTCCCCATTCAATGTGTGAATGTGTTTACATGGAGTGTTGTTTATCGAGCCGGTACTTTTTAGAAAATTTCTTCATATACTCTGTAAGCAGACAGGCTGTTCTGTTTCTAAAAGAAAAGTCTCTTCGTTGTTTATTATATTCGCTTGTTGTGTTGGTGATTCGTTTGAGAGTGATTTTTTAAATTTATTTTTGACATTTTCACAACATCTTAATTATTTTACTGCGGCAAACAAACACGAGAAAATGAAAGTGGTTTGAAAATTTTCCAAGACTGTTTTCTGTCGCATTTCCGCTGGAAATCGCTTATTGAAGCTGTGATAGCTTGAGCAGTAATATTGTCTGTTAGTTGTTAGAGCTCGAAGCCGTTTTCTAGCGATGTATTTTTTACTAATAATTGATTTACGATATTTCATATATATTATTATAAGCTCCTCTTGTCGTCTGCAGTCAAGCCTCGTGCTTCACTGAATCTTAGCACGAGAAATTTTTCTGTTTTCTGATAAATTATTGCCTTGATCATGCAGGCAAGAACATTAAAATGTTGACAATAAATAGGTTATTTTTTCAGTCTTCTGTTAAAATCCTTTTTATTGCTATATATATTTCTAATAAATTTCTAAAATTATTTTTGGGTTTGTTGACAAAATGTCTTGTCTACCTAAATATTCCTCTTTTGCATAACGCTGATGTTGAATTTATTTTTCTTTGTCACAGGAAAATGTTACAAGAGCAAAGTGTGTTTTACAAAGCATTTGTGGGAGCACAGTGTTTACTGGGACACTTTTGAAGGCGTCAAAAATCAAGAGAGAGTTCTTTCAATCCAAGCTGCTATTATTCTGTCACAACCGTACTTGGAGTTTCTGCTCGTTACGTCGCCAACCTCCGAAAAGAAGAAGGAAGAATTGAAACACTGTGCGAACCAAAGAAAAGTCGCCACGCGAAAGCGTAGGCGTGATTCAACAGTTGAACTATAATTTCTCGAAACAGATCATTGATTTAGTAACTGTGTATGTAAAATAAATCCAAAATTGTTGTATAGTACTACATTTATCGTTTTGAACCGTTCGACGTAGGACGAAGTTTATAGAAAATCTAGCAGATGTAAATGATTTTCCAACCTGGAAGAAATAAGTATATATATATTATATTTTAACCATTGTACGATAGTGATAGAGTGTATAAAGATATGTTGAGTAAATGAGAAAAAGGACCGTTCGTGGTACGGTTTTAAATAAACAAACTCGGCTGGAATCGCAGTTGTACGACTGTTTTGTGATACATGGTCCCTTCGGCCCTGGGGCTGCAAAAGTATTGTATTGCAGTAATTGCAAAGGTTACCGACTCGCAATTTAATATCAGCACTTGCTGGAATGTCTAGCAATTTGCTAGCAGTTTACCAGTAGTTGTCAGACGTGAAAACAGCTTTCGAATGGTAAATGGTTAGGGAAAACTGGCACTTTCGAAAACGGTTAAGATTTTTTCGGTTTTGTTTTGACTTGTAAAGAGCTTCTGTTTAATATCAATCTCCTATGGGAATAAATTTTCAATGACCCAAGAATGATAAAAATTTAGGATCAACACTTACTTGTCAAAATACTGTCAAATTCCTGTAGTACCGAAATTTTAACTCAGAGTCTGCGGTGACCCAAAAGCAAGCAGATTGCCGGATCAAAGATTGTGGTTTGGCAAATTCTTCATAAAATGATGGGCTGGAGTTTGCACTAACTTTGTTTTGCTTTCGACAACAATTACTTGCTGATAATTGTTTTCCGACGCCATCGCATGCAGTTATTGAGTTAATAAATCTTATTGACGCTTTAAAGCACTGCTTTTGTGGATCTTACTGTAAATTGGACAGGCTATTAGTTCATGCCTGGGAGATGCTCTATCGCGAAAGAAATTTTTTCCCCGGTTCAATATTGTACGAAAATCCAAACAATGTGTACTTGCATGCTATATGTTTTGGCGCGAATCTGGTAATTTTTCCGCATGTAATGCATGACTGCATATCCGGTCTGTTTTACGAACTGTGTTAGAAATTGGTCAAGATTAATTTGTCATCCCTTTATTTGTTAAAATGGAATCAGTCCTCGCAGATAAGGTGAGAAATAGAAGCAATATTCTATCGAAAACCCTCAGCCGGTCATATTTGCATGGTCGGGCCAAGAGCTGTATCTTCAAAACCGGAAGTGGATTGCCCTCGATGTAGACGTGTGTTATAAACTGTTTTTATTAAAAAAAAACGTCTTAATAACAAAAAGATTGCAGCATTTCGCCAAGACAAACTGTACACGACGAAATATGTATGGCTCTGGTTAGTGGAACCTGGAAGAGAGAATAACTATATCCAGCAGCACATGTTCAGTTTTAAAATCATTATTTTGCTCTGTATCAGTATGACGTCAGTTCTTTGGCCAAAACAATTACAAAGCGTTTGCTTTTTATTAAAAAAAAATGGCTGTTCTGTACCTATTGATTACACACTGTCGACAGGAAACTGGAGGTCAAATTCAGCTCAGCTAAATTTTATGTTAGATCTGCGGTTTAACCTCGTGGCGATCACGAGACAAGCATGAAAAGACGTGAACAACGCGAATTGAGCTACAAATACACAACATCTTGTCGGAAGCATTCGTCACAACACTGGAATGGCCCGTGAGCCAATAAAGTAAATATTTTACCAGTCGGGTTTCCGGTTTAATTTTTCTGCCCAGCTTTGATAGGTGGTTTTTACATGACATCCGTGCGAGGTTTATTCTGCCAGAATCAACGAACGACATACTTTAAACATATATTCCGCGTTCATGTGCGTTTTTGATCGCAAATAATACTCAGCTCAACCAATTTTTTCAACTCGCTGAGTCGCCAAATTCCGAGAGGCAATTTTGAGTTGGCTCAACATACCTCTGATCCGGTACAGCTTATTCCGGAGTGATTAGTACCGGATTTAGTTTTTGTGTGGCTTCATGAAAATTACGATAATATAGAGCCTTCGAATCATAGCTTAATCCGGTATTAAGAATATTTAAAAAAACACAACAAAATAACCGTCTTATAAATGTTAACCTAGAGGGCTTGCGCTAAAATCGATAAACCAGATGTTTCCAGCCGGGATCAAATCTTAAAGGAACACGAGCTTCCGTCCGTTCAGTTGATACGTTGGCCACCAACTCTCATGCTCTTGGCAACTGTGATCAAGTTCAAAATTTTGATGGCAGCTTCGCACATTTGTTGAATAACCATACTCTACTCCGATGGACACTCTTCTTCGTTTGACGGTGCTAATGAGAATTGAACATAGTCTCATTCAAATGTAAGCTTTCACTCAGTTCTCATACAACCACTTGCTCGTCCTGAGAGGTACTGCCCTTCCAGGTAAACTGCAAACAAATTTTTCCCCTGCCCCTCCCCCCGCAAAACTACGAAGATCTTGAGAGGGAACTCGCTTCCACGTCAGCTGGAAACAAATGGTACTCCCCCCCTCCCCCCCCCCTGCAAAAACAGTATAAAGTGGAAAGGGTAAGACTTCCGGCTTGGGCCGTCAGACCACCAGAGAGGTTGCCCGGAGCGCACATGGTAATGATATGGTTAAAAAGTACGACTCAAAGACTTAATACCCATCAAATATTTTATATATCTTGAATGTTACAGTAACCCATTTGGGCGATTGCGTCTATGTGTGTCTCTGCATTAGGACTGTTGAAAGCAAAGTAAAACGTGTGTTCTGTGATGGTAAACTCCACTGGCTCGTTACGAGAGACTATCGAAGTTTGTTTGTGCCGAGTCACTGCAGTTAAAGAAAGGTGAAACTCGTGAGAATTGTCGCTGCCTGTTCACCAGGCTTTCAACACTTAATTGACACTTTTTAGCCGATATGGTCCTCTTTGGGGGCTTTTGGTGTTTTAAAAAAAGACCCGACTGCGGAGGGGGGGAAGAAGAAAAGATGACAATGTCAGGGGTGTTTAATTACAATCCACCATCCCCAAAAGTTGAGAAGGCCTATCTTTTCATATGGGGTGGCGGGGGGAGGGGGTGAAAAATTGAATACACTAGTTTGGGAAACTAAGTTTGTTTCATACGCGCTAAGAGTTTGGGGTGGGTTTACACCCCCCCCGCGCCCCCTTCCCCCCCTAACTCCCCTTCCATTCCCACAGGCTTGAGTTATCTCTATTAAAACTAACAGGGCAAATGGAACGAGAAAGAGCGCATTTAGTTAATCGAAATGTAAACAGCACGCAGGAAAAAATTTGAATAAAATAGATAAATAAACAATAAGATAATGTCAATATGCCATAAATACCCAAACATATTGCACCCTACATTGATCGTCAGCCGCCCGATTGGTACTAATACTGAGTAATCTCTTGATAAACCTATGGAATTAACTCAGGGTTAGCACTAGTCAGGCTTTTAACAACCGGGCTTGCAAGGTTCGAAGCAAACTTGTAGACAGAGTACTTTGAAGGATGGCGGTGCTGGGTGGGAAGGGAGGGGGGTGGGAGGGTGGCATTTAATAAATATCGCGTCCTTATCAAAGTCCAAAGTTTGACACAACATTTACTTTATTGAAAAACAGGTTTACTACAGACGTTGCGTGACGATGCCAGTAAATCTGTCACCTCAGTCAAGTTCTGGTTGCTTTGGTATCCTTGAAGTACTTAAAAGACAGGCACTTCATCTATAAGAATAATCAACAGCGGAATTAGAAATAGACTGTATAATTTCTATCTTTTACTTTATCAACAATGTAAGATAAATAGTTTTAATGGTGTTGTTATTGTTGATGATTTTATTATTCTTGTTTCTGTTGTTGATGTTATTTCATAATTGTTATTACTATTACTACTATTGTTATTATTATTAATAATTATATTATTATTATTGTTTTTATTGTTATTATCATCATCATCATCATCAAATTGTAATCTTGCTTGTATTGACCAAGCGATAGATATTTTTTTATGTATGGCTGTTTTTAAAAAACGACATTAACACCGTGAAAGCGGAAAATCTTAATTTCGCAAATCAACTTCTATTTTAAATAAAACAAGAACCAAGACCGCTAGAGAAACATTAATTACACCTTTTGCTGTTCATCACGAGAAAATACGCATATCATTTGCGTCAAATGTCCAGCAATAAAGCAAAAAGACAATCATTTATAAAAAAGGGCATTTATTTAGACGCAAAGCTCATTCATTTACAAATTTTACATGCTCATAAACACTCAGTAGCATTTTTAGGCATTCATTTGCACATTTAGTTTTCGAATAAGGCCCCGTACCCGTCAACACGCATCCGGATATTTTGAAATCGGATATTTTTTGTTGCGGATTTAGAAAAATTCGCGTCCACACGTTCCGTATTCGATTCGAATTCGCCCGTCCACTTGTATCCATCCGGATTTACTGCAGTGCCCGGTACTCCTCTAGCTCTGTGAATGAAAATAGAGCATGCACAAAGCAACGCGTCTAGCGTAATGTGTGAATTTTGCGGCAACTTTGTTTGTTTTGTCATTGGCTCGATTTTGTATAACGCCAGTATTCAAGCCAATGAATTTAGAGTAATATGCTAATATTTGTGCAGTTGACCATTGGAATTTCTTTAGGAATAATTCGTGCGAGGCAATAATGTCCAGAAAGAAACGTGACAAAATAATAACGAAACACCAGCAAAACTAACCTTAGCTAAGATCAAATATAATATTATAATTAAATTTACAACTGAAAAACTTGCGAGAAACGATCGATGAATAGTCACGCGTTAAAGTTGGCACGTCAGCGGATTAAAAAGTATCCGGATTCGCCCGTCCACACGGTTCCAAATTCATTCAAAAATATCCACTCTGGAGAGCGGATTCAAAAAGTTGCGGATTCACATGCGAATTCACCGGAGCGTGTGGACGAAAGGTGAGTCCGGAAAGGAAAAGTTGCGGATTCGTATGCCAATTCACCGGAGCGTGTGGACGAAAGGCGAGTCCGGAAAGGAAAAGTTGCAGATTCAAAAATATCCATATATCCGGATACGTGTGGATGGGGCCTAAGAAAACTAAACTTTCAATTGAGTCAATAACTGCATCGTTAATAGTTATTGAAAATTCAATTTGGAGGAATAAACATTCTTTTTCGTGAATGCAAGAATCATTTACTTTTTTTACATGGTTAAACAATCAATAGCGTGAATATGCAGTCATGACAGCGGTGGTATCATTGGTGCGATCTTACAGTCAAGAAAGCTTTTGTTACTTTCAACTAAGAAAAGACAACTTTCAGCGAAACAGACTTTTAAAATTACTCGTGGTACCACGAGTCAAAGTTTGGGTTCCATTTCTTTTTTTTTGTTTTTTCATGTCGCGATTAGCGATTCGGTCTAGTGACTGCCATATTTGAGAATAGTCCCCGGTCCCACGCGGTCAGTGCCCCTGATGGTGATATGATAAGTCGGAACGCCCCAATTGTTTTTCCTTTTTTTCATCGCACAATTTTATTTCTGAGAGTGGAGTTCGGATGAAGGATGAAGGAAGTAGCTTGTGTGTTTTTCGACTTATTTGCCGTGTTTCTCAACAAGCTATTGTTTCCCTCGTTGCATACAGTTTGCATACACATAATAACTGAATGCAACCTCACTTCAGTCTCCACTCGTACCACGAGTAAAAGCTTAATGAACCTCTTGTTTATTATAGATTTTACCACAAAACAATTGCGGCTAACCCTCTATGACCTCACCAATGAGGCAACGAGGCAAGTAAGTTTGCTAACCGGAGATTCATGACTGGACAGTAGCGAGAACGCGTATTTTCTCGCAATGAGCAGCAAACGGTGTCATATTGTTATTATGTGTCTTTTTCTTGTAGGATCACGGCCTGGTTTATAGTCCTACGTAGCGGGTTACAACAAGTCACCACGGGTCTTATTTTTGTTATTAATGTAATTGTTGTTGTTCTTCTTCCTATAATTACTATTATTATTATCATTATTATTGTTGTTATTATTATTATTGTTATTATTTTGTTTTTGTTGTTGTCATTGTTTTTCATATTTACATCTACATCTACCTTTTATTGAGTCGGTAAAATCGTTAGATATCTCACCAACTATAAAATTACTAAACTAATAAAACTACTACAATGGAAATATTAAAAGTAAGAAGACTTTAAAAATCTGAATAAAACTAGCGCATCAAAATATTAAAAGCTACCAGTTAACATGGACTTAAAACTATCAAGGGACGGGGCATTTACAAAATCCTTGGGGAGGGAGCTCCATTAGCTAATTGTTCGGGAGGAGAATGAAAATTTAAAACTGTCTTTCTTTGCCCTAGGCACTAAATACTTAAAATCGTGGCTCCCACGGGTTCTTCTTTCGTTATTTAGTTTAAGGTGATTTTCTGCAGAGAAATCTGTTAAGTTATGGGAGAGTTTGTACATGAACGATAATCTTGCGGTTTTTCTTCTAGTGGCTAGCGCTTCCTAGTTAAGTTCCTGCAGCATTTCTTTCACGCTTGCATAGGGGTTGTAGTATCGTGCATGTTCTTGTTCTTATTGTTCTTATTACTGTTTATTATACATGATGACAATGATGTTGATCTAGTCGATGATGGTGAAGATAATGATTGTTATTGTGATCATGATGATGACTACCCACACGTTCTACCCACCCCCACCCCTAGCGCAGCACAATCACTCCATGGTCTCGTAGACAGAGTTGTCAAACGACTTCTCGTTCTCGTTAGCATCCATCACTCCCTTCTCAACCTGGGGAGGATCCGCAGACGGGCCTTTCTTGCTTTCCTTGAAAGACACAAATATATGCAGAAACTTGTTCAATGACAATAACAGCCTATTTTAAAATAAAAGGGTTGAGTTAAAACATTTACAATACAAGTATAAAGACAAGACAGAGTGATACATGTATACACCTGTAATAGTTATTATTTTTGAAAAATAACTGGCTGCTGAAACAATGATAAAAGACTGTCAAAATCATTTTTTCATCAGTCGTGACGTCACCTAATTAGGGTCAAAAGATGTGTTCACAAACAAAGAACAGTTGTGCCAAAGCTTGTGGAAATCGGTCAAAGAACAAACATTTTAAGCTAAAAAAATCGAGGGGGTCAGATTGACCCCCTCCCCCCTTTTGCCTTCTAGGGTGTAATTAGTGTCACCCTCTCTAAATAAAGTTTCTTGTTATTGTTATTGTTATAGGTCATGCTGTCTTAGGTGCACTACTTTGAACCCCCGTTCCCCCCCCCACCCCATCTCCCCCCGCCCTCCCA
>JAOBRG010349054.1:0-13643 GCA_027574985.1 Umimayanthus nakama | reverse complement strand
GGGGTTGGTGGGAATTAGGAGGGGTCACCCAAAAGGACTGAGGTCTTAAGGGGAGGTCACAATGAAAAAATTGGGGGAAAGGGGGGTCATCTCATAAATCACTGGTACTGCTGAAACCAAGTATTTTTACTCATTAAAATTCAGACAAAAAAATTGAACTCATATATTCATCTTTGAAATTACAGGTATTTCTTACAATCTAGTTTCAAATGTATTCCCAACAACTTTCTAGTATACAGAATATCTAAGAAAAGGCTAGAAACAAAAGAACTTCACAATGAAACTGAAAAGAGATCGGCAGTTCATGAATGTGTGACTATTATAACAGGTGGCTGTATCATTGAAGTGAATTATTTTTTTTGGGGGGGTGGTCACACAAAAATTATGAGGTGTCAGAGGGGGGATCACACTGAAAAAAAGTTAGGGAAAAGGGGATGTCAAGCCTAGCTTTTAACAAGAGATCCTAAATTTTTTCAAATAAAATGGTCGGTGACAACAACGAAAAAAACAAGGTGAAGCTAGTTAAAATAACCTTTACCTTAAGTACACAAAATTCAGATCAGCTCATCAGACAAAGTTTGAACGTAGTTTTTCAATTTGCAATATCATGCTGACAGCACAGTAGATCATTGCCAAACGCAGACTTTTCAAAAGTCCGGTCAGTAGACATCACTTAGTTCACTTCCTCGTGATCTCCGCGGGATCACCGCTTTTTTCGAATAACTTAATGTTGTGAAGTATCTCTACAAATGCGCTTCCTAAGTCTTCCAAGAAGCAAACGTTAAAAGCTACAGAGATGTTGCACCACATTAAATTTTTTTCGTAGAAAGGAAGGGGAAACGATGAAGTTTTGGACACTTTTATTTTATTGCTCTTTCTGTTTTAACACACTATCATAATTAAATTGACGGCCGTCTGTTAAGTGAATGTGAGTTTAAAAGATACAAATGATTGTAAAACTGTAAAATTTTTATTAGAAATGAGTTTTTAAAATTTCCTACATATTTGCAAGAATCGCAAAAAAAGAAACACAAACAAACACACAACTTGTTTTCTTTCAATTATCGTTTGGCAGCGTATCTTATCTTCTTTAAGAAAATCTTCGAAATGAAAAGTTACAGGATTAAAGTATTTATGAAACACTTAGCTCAAACTATCAAGTAAATATCCCAATAAATCAAAGTTTTTTTTGTTGGGGTTTTTAATACCATATCAAGATATTCTTCGAAGGGACATATGTCAATCGGCCGTGTTTGCTCAAGACAGTAGTTATAACTCCTACCTGAAAGCTTCCGTTTTCACTTATAACAATATTTGTGTTATACAAGTCTAATCATTTTAAAATCTTTTCAGTGGAGACTATTGGACACGTTTCCCAAATACACTAGGCTATGTTCCCTAGGTTTTCCCATCAAGTTTGTATTTGATGCCATCTTTAGTGACAAGAATTGTCTGGAGTTACCAATATCGGACACAGGTTAGTTCTACGACTTCTGTGCCTCGGCTGCTTAATTTCAACTGGAACCGCAGTTCATCATAAAATGTGTTTTTAATTTATTCCAGCGGTTTTTACAGTTATATTAATTTTAACTAGACATGAATGTGTAATGCTGAACTCGTTAACCATTGTAGATAGCGTTTACAGCTGTTACATATAGAAAGTAAACTGTTCAGACTGTCCTTTCTTGAAGCGACCTATTACCATTCGATCAAAAGTTGTTTTGTAGTTTAGTTGAGAGAATTTTATTTGTTCGTTCTTGTTCTTTGCTTTATTGCCAACCTCAGCTATTTACGTATAACAAGTTGGCTAGGTTGACTATAATTTAAAGCTATGTCTGCTGTCTTTTGTAAATGTAACATTCAAAATCAAAGTGGTAGTAAGTTTAACGCAAACTAAGAAATTATTAATATGGTTATATTTCACTTTGCGCTGAGATCATTTTCAAGGTGTGAGAAAAATGATGGTTAGATTGGCGATGATTTGAATCAATTAAAACAATGTTTCTAACAGTTTCTACCAGTTTCGGACTGAAGTGGCGAAGTCTTTAACATATATAGTTCTACATGTCGGATCAAAATGATAAAATGAAAAAGGCAAGGGTCGAGGTGTTTAAAATCTAGCTACACACAGTTGTAGTTCTGGAGCAATTGTCATTACATTATGCAGGCTGTCATTTGGTCTTTTTTAACAATTTTAATTAGCACTGCTGCCAGTTTCCCAAAAAATACAAAACATATTAGCGCGATTGCCAACTAAATAAATATTACCTTATGAATAGACGTCACCAGTAATAGCAAAAAACTATGCCTTTTTCGCAACTCATCTTGTATAACGACTGCTAACAACCTGTAAAGTGGCTTTTGTCAGTTTTGTGATTGATCGCTTATTAAAACTGGCCCTAATTTCACTGTAACTTGCGCCAGCTATATTAGGAACCAATCATATTTCTTGAAATGCAACCAAGTCAAGTCCTTAAAACAAGGAATCAGTTAGCGATTACTGTAGATGCCTTACCGTGTTTGTATTAAAACCTGATACATTATTTTATCAATTTTGTTTTAAATGTCAGATTTTGTTAAAAGCTCTGATGCAATTATTTGTTAATGTGCGGTTCTTTATTTTATTTTGCAGGACTCTTTAAAACTCATTGTTTTAAAAGATGAATTGGAAACAACTTAATACATCACTTACAAAAGACACCTCTGCACCGTTATCAACAAGAGGTTTTGTCTTGACCGCGGCTGAATCCTGCGTTTTTGTGTTTCTTGATGTATCAGCCTTCCTTGGAAATCTGCTTGTTTGTCTGGCTGTGTACAGAAACCCTTCACTTCGTAGGATCACAAGTTTCTTCATTATGTCTCTGGCAGTCACCGATCTGTTGATGTCCGTAGTTGTAATGCCGCTTAGCGTTGTGTCCTCCATCTCAGAGAGGTGGATGTTTGGTGACGTGGGATCCAATATTGCAGGATATGTGGGTTATGGCTTGGCTTTAAACTCTGTTATTATTCTCGCTCTGACGTCGCTAAACCGATTTGTTTGTGTCAGCAAGCACTCTCTTTATCGAAAAATTTACACCCGAAAAAGGGTAAAGCTAATGGTATTTTTCGTATGGACCCTTTCACCATGTATACTTGGAATTGCAGCTATTACAGCAAATGTAAAATTTACAAATATAAAGGAAAGCCCAACGTTTGCTGTCCCCTATTCCAACAGTGAAGCTTTTGTTCCATTGGGTTCAACATACATTGTTATTTTCATATTTTTACCCTTTCTCGTAATCATTGTGTGCTGTTGGAAAGTTTACCGCGCCATCCACAATCATAACACAGCAGCTGTAGCACCAACTTTACAAGGATCCACCAGTTATGGAGTGGAAGAGAAGAAGATCACCAGAACTTTGGTGGCTGTACTCCTGGCATTTTGCGCTTGTTTTATTCCAGCAACAATTGTAATTCTGCTGGTTCTGTTTGGTGCCTTTAACAAAAAGACTGCTATATATCTCAGCTTCTACTACCCTATGCCCGTATACGTTAGCAGTGCGGTTAATCCACTAATTTACTCAACGATCAACAAGACCTATAGAAAAGAATTCCGAAAAATACTCTTTCTGAAATAAAAACTACTGACCATTTAAGATGTAAAGTACGCCAGTCCTTTTAGAGCAATTGTTTTAGTTACAAAGAGAAAACTATCTGAAGATTTATTACTCGGGCCGAAAGCGCCGAGGTGAGGTTGTTTTTTTTGTTGGTTTTTGCTTTTATCGGTGTCGTACTTAAACATGCAAGCCTCCATTGCACGCGTTTGGGGTCTCGTCACGTGTCAAAGCCTTAGCATCGATGGCAGAGTGGTTTGCAAGTCAGACTGAGAACTAGTTGGCCTGCGTTCTATTCCCGGTGGACGCAAATTTAACTTTTTTTCCTTTTTCCTTTTTCTTATTTTTGAAGTATTTTTTGTTTGTTTTCTTATCATTTCAAAGTCGAATGATACAAAATAAATCAGAAAAGTTTTAGCATACCATATAAACGCGATGAACAACCCACGAAATAATTACCGGCTGTTTTTCCTTTACCAGGACTCCTAGCACTTTATTTTTGATACAGCTTGAATGGGTGAAGAGTTATCCGGAGCGTAACATTTGTAAACAGAATAATCAAAAATTCTGATCAGCTATCTTGATCAAGTTTGCAGTAGAAGTTCTAACGTGCATTTGACCACAGTCCGTCTGTTTCCGCTCCCATGAGTTTCAAAATGTAAACAAGTTTGTTCCGGTTAGAGTCTTGTTGCACAGAATCTTCTGCAAAGACGTGAGTGTAAGATACTAGTAGCTTGTTTCTATCGTGTTGCATATTTGCATATCAACTCTGCCGTTAACAAAACACCAATTCGAACCAATTTAGTTATAAACAAACAGTCATTTTCGCAGTTTCTGAAAAAAACAACAAAGTTTCTACGGGAAACCGAGCAGAAGGTTGTCCTGGTTTAGTTAGAGTTGAAATATTTATAATAAGAACAAAACTTGAAATAATTATCATAAAGAAAGAAACTTAGTATGTCTTTTATCTTCGCCAGGTGAACTTTCGCCTCGATTTCATGTAGAACTGCGAAATGGACTGTTGAAGTTTTTTTTAAACACAAACTTGTGACGCATTAAATTTTATTACGTAGTGTATGCGTTTTGATTTTATTGGCGCGTCGAACTTTTATACAGTTTCTCTGTGTTACAGGATTTTTTTAGTTTTACATTTAAACACCGTCTTATGGCAACATATTACCACAATATACATGATTTCAATGTTTCAAGTTGGTATTTGCTAACCGAGGGAAAGATATTTGATGCTCTTGACGTTAAAGCTTGACTTGGTCAAGATTGCCAAGCGCATTTGTTTATACGTTTCCACTGGACTGTGAATATACTGGATTTTGACTAAATATCAACTAAAACAAACATCGAGCAAAAACTTCTGAATGCAAAGTTTGATTAATAGCTTTGAGGACATTGTCATGCCATTCAGTAGCCATGCATTAGATGTTTTAATGCAGCCATAAAGCGCAATTATGTGACGTCATAATACTCGAATACACTATTGCCTTGCATAAAGACGGTTAAAAGCGTTAGAATTCTAAAACCAAACAAATAGGAAAAGAAATGGCCAAAATTACAATTTGGTCAATTTTGTTGGCAGTTTTAGTAAGGTGCGGTTTTTTGTAACTATAAAATTGTACTAATTTTCTTTTTAACTGTTGTGTTTTTAATATGTGCATTTTTTGTTTTAGTAACTTATTGCTTATGTTCGATCTGTGTTTTTGTTTTTGCGCAGTTGTTTGTACTCTTGTGTCATGTACTCCGACTTTATGAAATTTAGTTTGTATAACAAACAACTTTCCGCTTGTTAAGTCTAGCGGTTATTCGTGAAGCCCTTGTCAATCTTTCCGTCAAACTATGTCTCTGTAAGTGTACTGTAAAACGATATTTGATTGTACATAAACACTAAGATTTCTTGTCGTTGTTGTTGTCACTCCTATTTCCCTAGAGAGCTAGGTTAAACACTTTCAAGAGAACGCTTGTCGTTGGGATCTCAAACCAACAGAATTAATCCTTGAAGAAACCGATTCATTTGGGAAAACTTGGTGTTGACAACATCTGCCTCTAACCCAACTAGAACAAAGTACTGCCGACAATATTTGGTAAAATCCCAAACGATAGTTTTCATTAAATATTACGTATACACACGGGTTCAAAGCACAGTTTGCAAACGCTAAAACCTGCAAATGCAAAAGAGAGTTACACGACGAAGTCGACTTTTTTAGGGTGCAGTCGATGTACGCCGACCAGTAAGGCAGCCAGCACACGACAGTTAGTGTTGCAACTGTGGCCAGCATCAACAGCACTTTTCGATTGCGTTTGTTGGAATGTTCTTGGTTTACGGCGGAGTTTGCTCCAGGCGTTTTCTGTCGGAAAAGCTTGACAACAATGGACGAATACAATACCACCATTGTTGTCAGTGGCAGTACAACAAACACAACCAAGCAAGTTATGAAATAGGTGCGGATAACTTCAATAGGTAAACTGAAAAAGCAAGCCTTGATGTTCCCGTATTCAAGCAGCTTCGCTTGTGCTGCTAGGGGAGCAGTGAAAATAACTGATATAAACCAAATCATAACAATGATGTTTCGTGCGCGTTTGGCAGCAATGAACGTCTTGAGAGGGTAGGAAACCAACAGAAAACGATCAACTGTGATAACAACAAGACTCAATAAGGACACGTATATAGACAGGTAGAACAGAAGTGTAGTCAGCTTGCAAAATATATTTCCAAATACTCCTCCAAAGGGAACAGCATTTTCTGTTGTGAGATAAGCTATGTCCAAGGGAATGTTACAGATGGTGATAAGAAGGTCTGAACAGGTCATGTTGACGATGAAATAGTTACTGGTTGTTCTTATTCTCTTATTCTTGTTCCTGTACACCACAGCTAGAACCAGAGAGTTTCCAAACAACGACACAAACATGATGACACTGTACACTGCGGTTAAGAAAAGATGATGTTTTGAGTGTATCGCCGGTCGAGAAGTGTTGGCAACGTAGGAATCATTGAATATTGTTTCAGTTGTGTTCTGTGATGCTGTGCTAGTCATTGCGCTCTTAAAAATGCAGTTTAAGCCGTTAATCGTTACGTGTAGTTAGTACAGCGCAGTTGAATCTTTGAAACATTCTATTGATAGAATTGTGTGGAGCAACCCGCTTGTAGGTCATCGAATCTTGCGATGGTTCAAATCTGACCCTTAAAAGTTAATTACCCATCCCAACAATGAATAATTACCGTTTGCACGATTGGAATATTTTTACTTTTGCGAATTTTATTGCCGGACAGCTAGTTCAACAATGTTTACTAGTAATCAAAATTCCTTTTTAAAATTGCATTTTTTAGTCAAGGCGGAACCTTTAATTTTGATACTTATAACGAAGTGTTTGCCTTTATATTGAATGCAAAAAATCATTTGCAAAAGCTGGTTTTGCTCCAAGCAAAAAGATGAATTAAATCAAAACTTTTTTGGTGTAATCTTTGGATAAAAAGTATATTTCCTATTCTATTCTTTAGAAATCTTTGTTTTCAAGATATTTTAGACTTAACAATGATGAAAACAGAAATAACTAACCTATGATTAATTGAGAGGATTTACCTAGAAACACTCGTTCGAATTCAGCTTGATTTACGTTTCACGTGGTCTATCAGTACTTGAAAATTCACTAATTAGCCTTTAATGAGATTTCCAAGAGTGACATAAATAGGGATAATAGCAACTGAATCAGGACCTAAATCTATCTGTTAATACCTTCTCGTTTGAAATTTCATTTGAGCAATTACAAAATTGCAAAAACGAAAAGATCGTGCTATTTTAGAAATTTTTTTTACCTAAACCTTTGGGGAAAAAATTCGAGTTGCAAAGAACAAGCTGCATTTATATGAAACACAACACAGAGCATTGTAAATTACATAAAGCGCTAGGAAATTGGCACGTTCCGCATAGAGCTAAAAAGAAAGACACAAAAGACTATGCCAACTATGGAGATTCAAAAGCAATTCACCTGAATGAATGCACAAATAAATTGGGTAAACAACATTTAATGACTGATATTGGATCTGACTTTCAAAAGTATGGTTAGTAGAATAGATCATCGTGAAATTCAGAAAAACGGGTTTTTTCGAAACTGAACACGATTGCCAAATTTTAGGGCGATGGTAAGTGTTCGTGCTTTACAAAACAGAAATAAATGTTTTCAAATTACACAAGGTTCTGTTAGATTGCCTAAATGATAACACAGCTGCATTTATTTTTGTTGGAAACTTGCGCCAAATAAAAGTAATTGTAAAAGCTCCATAGAAGGAAAGAGAACCGAAAAACGCTTCTAGCGACGCAACCTTTGATGATTCAGCTGTTAGGTAAAATATATTTAAAAATCATCATAAGTTTAATTTGCTTTCAAATTAATTATTAAAACAATAATTTCAATGCTTTTCTTTAACCAGAAAACCATTTGCTTGGTAACGACTCGCTGCTCTGCCGCAAAGCCTAAAACGTTGCCAGTGCATGGTGTCGAGAGTCTACAAGACAAAGTATTTTAACATATATAAGGAATTAAAAAAACTATTTCGCCAAACTTTCACTTGGAACCGCAAGTTCAATTTGAGGCCGAGTTAAATACAAAATTGCGTTAGTGTAGAACTGGAGGTGTTTGCAAAACGTGTTGTTTTTCTTTTTTTCTAAAGTCGTTCAAGAAGGTAATTTTGATTGTTAATAATTTTTGTCGAAACAGCCCTGCGGCAATACAATTTGCTACAAGAACCAACTGGATGCATGAAAAGACATGATAATTCAATAAAACCGGCTTAAAGTAGTAGTAGCAGTGGTCAGTAATCTTAATGATTCAGTATCATCTTGAGTTTGATAACTTGAAAACACGAGCTTAAACTGTCTAACGAAGTAAATTTTCAGTGAGGCCACTTGACAGCCAGAGCTGCACATGGAAAATACAAGTAGTTATTAAAACAGTCGTGCTAACTAAAAACCTTTTATTAAGTCCCAGGAACTATTCATACCTAATCGTTTCAATTTATGTCACGTCTATTATGCTTAAATAACATGGAAACAAAATTTTCAAGAGCATAGCATAGACTAAGAATCCTTTTTACTTAGAGAAAAGTTAGCTTTGCAAATCAAAGACGAATTAAACTAATGAGGACTTTCTACTAAAACTATAAGGTTCCGATTGACAAATTTTGCACTGTTTAAACAGCAATTTTGATTGCTAAGAAGAGTAGTTGACAAAACTCGCGAAAGTAAAAGCATTGCATTCGCGATGGTGGTAGTTATATATATTGGGGTGAATTAACGTGTTTTATAGACATTTTGAGTTATCGTAGCATTTCATTACATAAAAGAGGTACCTTCACATCCTTTCATTTCTAGGGTATTTTTAAAACCACAGTACTGATTAACGATTCATGCTGCTTTTCTGATAGCAAAATGAGTAGAACAACAACGCAGAACACAACTGAACCATTATTTAATGATTCCTACCGTGACAACGGGCGATCTACCCAAGACCTTATCTTTTCATAATGACTGTATACTGTGTTATCATGCTTGTGTCTTCGGTCTTCGCTTCGCGACAATCCTTGCACGAGCTCCTTGGTTCTTGCTGTGGTGTACATGAACTGAGTCGCGAACGCCAATTCAAACTTTTTCACTGGAAGAACTGCTAATGAAAGGGGCCAAGGTCTGTAGAAATCGACAAAAAGAACTCTTACTGCGATAATTTTGACCATAAATTAAAAGATTTCAAGAATAACAAAGAAAACGGCGCACCAGCTCTCCATCGCATGGAAATAATTTTTCGACTCAGCTCACCCATTAGTTCAACTCACCGAGAGTTACTATGCGGCGTTAGTATAAAATATATTCTTCGTATTGGCTTCGTCGCTTCGCGACAATCCTTGCACGCGCTCCGAATGTTTATCAGCAATTAAACAACACACTGAATCAACAGGCCACGAAATCCACCCTTAAGCCTGGTTTCCATATGGTCAAAACCGTCGGCGATCGAGATCGGCGACCGATTAACCGGAAGTACTCTGATGACCTCCGATGATCGCCGACTCCAAAAGACTCATGTTTCCAATGACATTCCGTGATCGCCGATCGGTTCTCGATTTGGCGCACTTTTTGTTTGAAAATGGCGGCAGTAAATCGTAAGCAGTTGTGGCGTTGTCACCTTGCTCTTCTTGTTAGCTATATGAGGTTAAGGCGACGAAGAAATAAGAGAAAAAGGAAACACAAGTTCTGGATTAGCGAAATATTTGTTCAAAGACGTTTACATGGCCATTTTCACACGCTGTTTGACGAACTGAGGCGAAATGTCAGAGAATTCTTTTTTAGGTAAGTTTAATCACGAAAAATTCACCAACGAACATACGTTGTGCCTTTATATTATCAATTTTGAAGCCAGTTCCCTCGTTCGGCGCCATGTTTACATTGGAGTTTTAGAGCGAAAATCCCGCGGTTGCTGATCTCAAGTTTGATTAGACACTGAAAAGCACGTGCTTCTGACTTACTTCAAATAAGACAATAGGGACCGTCGCCGACAAATGGTGCCATTAAAATTAGTTGTGATCGGCGACGTCGTAACGGTCGGGAAAGTAGAACTGGATTCTATTCTTCCTATCGTTAAGATTGTACGTCGCAGACGCTGGTATAAAGCGTTTCCACTCATCGCCGACCGATCGCCGACTGATTTTATGATATGGAAACCAGGCTTAAATATGTTGAACTAAAAGAAATAGGTGTCACCAATCTTGCACAAAGTCTCTTTTTAGAATCCTGACACTCCAAGGCTGACAAAAACACCACGAATGAACCACAGGCAGCCCAAGCTTATTTTGCGAAACTTGCAAATGGAGACATTTTAAGACTTTGTATTGGGAATTTACTCGTTTCTCAAATATCCCTGAGTACTGCTGTTATTGTGTAAATAAAGTTTACCTACCTTCAGTTCACCGTTTATTTGTGTGTTTTGTGCATTTTGGGCGCATATTGAACTCATTTACGAGCGAGAGCGCCGCGAATTGTTCTTCCATATAAAATATACAGAAGGCTGGAGTCTTCACACGCCATTTGCAAGAAAATCGCAAAGTAGGCCCAACAAAATCTTCTCCCGGCGCGACAATTCTTCCATAAACGCATATTTATAAAGCCCAATAAATTTTCCGCCACATAAGTCCTCCTCAGCGAGTAAGTAAGTTTCGGTCCTTCAAAATGTTAATTATCCGTGACCAAAATCGTTTCTGCTCATCTTGTGACCGGTCCTTCGGACACGGGTTGACAAAAAAGCCCTCCCTGGGGCTGGGGTAAATATATTGTCGTCGTATTTTTCCATACGCACTGCACTCCCCCGAGGCGAAGTTTTACGAACATATCGTTTTAGTTAGCCAATCAAAATAGTGTTTGCAATAGCAGGGAAAACTTTTGAATCAATACAAAGTCTTAAGGTTACCGTTCATGTTGGAACGAATCAAAACATCGAAATTGAGATTTTTGCAGAATATAAATATACATTAAATAAACTTTTAGTAACAAAAATTGGTTTTCAATACGTCTAATAGTTTGCGATATGACGAACGAGAGTTTTTACCGGAAGTGAAATTGAATGACGTGCGGCGTACTTTAGGAGTGAGTTTCTCGAAGAAACATGTTTCAGCTAAAACTGCGACAATGCAAAGGGTCACTGCTCCTTTAATTTTTAACCTCGTGCCGTCAAATTTGGCAAGCTTATAAAATAATAGCTGAAGATGAAAACCGTCCTGGCGAATTTTAAAATTCCGCTCCAATAATTTTTTATGACTCAAACAGTGCAGTTTTACATGCTGCAAATTGGGTATTTTCTTTAAATGCCTGCAGAAAATTTAAGACGATTTCAATCAAAAATCGCCAGGACGGAATTATAGAGCAAATGGTACAAAAACTGATAAGCAAATTACAAATGGCGTAAATTGAAGCTGACAGCCGCATTGACATTTAGAAGTGAAAGAGCCAGTTTAAGTTATGAAGCTTGCATTCGTTTAAAAACAATAATTTTTTAAAAATATATTTACTGTTATCTATTATAAGCTTTCCATTGATATGTAAGTTTGTGGGTAACCGATGCGTATTAATGAATTTACATACGAAAAACTGAAAACACCGCTCAAGGTGAACGGTAACCTTAAAATGTCTCCATTTATAAGTTTCGCAACACAAGCTTGGGCTGCCTGTGAATGAACGAAAACCATTCCCTAACGTATACAAGTCCTTTATAAAACCTACTTAATTTTAATTTCAAATTTTTCTACTTCGTTTTTTTATTGCGCGCTCGACCTTGCGTTTTTAAAACTCTGATGAAGGCCGCAGGAGCGGTTAAAAATTCAGTGAAAGATTTTTTAGACTATATATCACATTTTTAATTGTACATATATATATACTTCTATTATCCTTTAAAATTTTAGATCAGTTGCAAACCCCCTTTTATCTAAATATGACACCCACTGATCGCCAATCAGGTATATTCATGCAACTCAGATGTCTTTATTTGACATTACCTAAAAATGTTTTGCGCTAGTTGAACAAAAGAAAAACTCAGATAAGAGAAAAACAAATAATGAAATATAACAATTGTTTGCATGTAATCATACACATTTGGAGAGATTAAAGGTTGAAGATGCTGTAATGTCTTAAATGGCTCAAATAACTTGCCCAAAAATGTCTACGTACGTAATCAACACCTACCGAAGCCCCTTCCTTAATAAGGTTATTCGTTTGTGGCGGTTGAGAGATCTTGTCACAGGAAGGTACTACTCAAGGCGACCCCCTAGCTATGCCCTGGTACTCAGTTAACACGTCTATCTTGATACAAAACCTGAGATTACAAGTACCCGAAGTCAAACAAGTTTGGCTGGCTTACGACTCAGCAGGGGGAGGGAGAATAGAAGATTTATATCGCTGGTACGAGTACCTCTGTGAGGAAGGAAAGAAATATGGCTACTTGGTCAATGGTTCAAAGTAGAAGGGAAAAGGCACCCCGGGGCTGTGAGAGGATCTAAAGAGTACAAAGATTAGTATTGCGCTGAGAAATGTCAGGATTGGAAGGGAGAAGTCCCAACTCTAGCGGAAATAGCTAAAAGCCAACCACATGCAGCTTACTTTGTATTCACCAAGGGATACAAATCTAAATTCACTTTCTGTATGGGAACAATCGAGTCGTTCGAAGAATATGTAGACCCTGTACATTAAGTTATCGATGAGAAGTTTCTCCCCACCCTATTTGGCCAAGCAGAACCACTCCCGAATGAACTGTGCGAGCTTATTAGTATTACACTAACACCAGCGCAAGGGGGGTTGGGAATACCTGATCTAACAAGAGAAGCCCCACAACAATATTCAGCCTCAAAAACTTTCACCAAACAACATGTCGAGTCTATCGAATCTCAAAGCGAAATCATGAATACAAACGAGCAGCTGGTAGAGGAACTAAATCAAAGAGAGACCTGTGGACAGTCAAAGCAGAGAACACAAAGTTCAAACTCGAGAGCATCGATGCATCCCTCAACCCTGAGCTGTTGCGTCTCACACAGCAAGCCAGAGACATAGGCTCGAGTTCCCTGCTCAGCGCCATACCTCTCAAAGACCAGAGGTTGAACAAGCAAGAATTTAGGGACTCCCTGCGATTGCGGAACAATTTACAACTGCAGGACTTACCGTCTACCAGTGCTTGTGGAGAGCCATTTAAAGTCAGCCATGCTCAGTCATGCAAAAAAGGGGGATTCGTGGCTCAACGCCATGACGGAGTGAGAAATCTACTAGCCTCTCTACTCAGCAAAGTGTGCAAGAACGTCCAAGTTGAGCCCCACCTCCATCCATTAGACAATGAAGTGATGAACCAAAGATCAGCCACAACAAGTCCCGACGCGAGATTGGATGTGAAGACTGGTGGCTTCTGGTCACGCGGAGTGACAGCATATTTTGATGTTAGATCTAGAGTGACGCATGTCAACTCCAAGACTAACCAAGGAAACCAACTGCAGCAATTTTCAAGGAACACGAGAATGAG
>JAOBRG010349043.1:0-13646 GCA_027574985.1 Umimayanthus nakama | reverse complement strand
TTTAAACTGGTTTAAAAAAAATAAACTGGTTTGAAAATTTTTAAACCAAAGAAAAATTTAAACCACAACATATATACATACATTGGACGCCATTTTTTTTCCTTAAACTAGTGCCCGGGCTACAGTTAGTAAATTATTTAAAGAACACAATGTGCACGGCATATACAAAGTTAAGGCATTTTCAAAATGGCGGCTTAAACAGCCAAAAGGGAGCGAAAACAGATGAAGAAAGACTTTTTAGCGGTAGACTCATAGTGCTGCGCAATGCTGTGCAAGTTTTTGTAAGTCCACCAAATTTCCCAATTTTTTTTTCTGTGAAATTCCAGAAGGCCTGGAATATTAAGATAGTTCAGGCTTTATAGCTTAGCAACCTTATAAATAAGAATACTATAGTTAACTTCATAAAATATGAAGACTATAAAAAATCAATATTTTTTACAATTTTAAAATTTTATATTTAATAGTTTCTGTTGAGATGTTGCTGGTGCTGTGATGGGGGTCTCAAATAAAAAGAACAAAAATCTGTTGATGGGAGCAAGTGATAATTAAACATACTTGATACATGACAATTAAATTCAGTTGTTCCTTTGGGTATTTCCTCTTTAAAAACTCAATTGTGTTTGATAGAAGACTGCAGCCAATTTTACTGAAATCAGTAGAAAACGTGTTTCAGTTTGCAGCCTCAAAAAGAAATAAATTATAAGTAAGAGTAGAGTCTTAGTGAAGTTCTAAACATAAAAAATTTTATCAAACTTTTCTATTTCAAATTTTTTAAAATTTAAAAGTTACATATAGTTAACAATGCATAAAGCATAAGTGATAACATGGAACCAATTAATGTCACAAGATGTGCTCTTTATCCAACTCCAGGCACTAAAATTTTTTACTTTCATTGATTGCTTAAAAGTTTCAAGTTGTAGTTAGGAAAAGCCTATGGATGGTCCATTTGACCTCTACCCCTTGAACATTTGAGGGTTAAATGTTCCAGTATTGTTGTTTGCGTGGAATATGTGTGGGGATCATGGATACCAGGCAGGCAACCAAAACTCTATTTTGATTGAATTTGAAAACTTTGGTCGAATTATGTGTTGGAAACGACAGAAATAATGCAAAATGAGAAGGAAAAATTGAGCAGGAAAACTGAAATAATATCTATGAAACATGAAAACAACAGTGCTCATTTAATGATGTAAAATACAGAGAAGAAATTTGAGTGACAGCCCTTATAATTTTTTTTTGGAAAATAATACATGTATGCAGCAGGACGAGAGTTAATTGATACAGTACATGAGAGCTGTTGTTAAGTATAGTCGTGTCTCTTGTGTACCTTTCAGCTGGAAGAGGAAGCTAACATAAATGACATTGAAGACTATATTGAGCTGTTGTATGAAGATATTCCAGAGAAAATTCGAGGCACAGCTCTAATCCTGCAGCTGTCAAGGAACCCTGACAACCTGGAAGAGCTGGCTGAGAATGGTACATGTGATCAATATACACTTGTCAGTACTGTTAGAAATAAATGATAGTGATAATAAACATAATGACTATTTATTATTATAATTATAGTACTAAACACATATAAGAGAAATATTATTTACTATATAAAACTGAAGGTTTTAAAAACGTTTATTCTCTGAAATCAAGGAGAATAGTTAACAGATATTCATGAACCAATATATGTGAAGCAAAATTGGAGGTGGTTATTCTACATGTAAAAGCCACTATTCACATAGATTGAAGAAAGTAATGGTAATAGCGTAATTATAATTATCCAATGCCATGAAAAATGTTGCCAATCAGAGGCAAGGATTACCGTTGTGTATTCTGCGGTATGCAACGGGTAATGTGCAACGGGTAGTATTCCACTTTACTTTCTTGTCATTACTTGCGCGCAACCGTTTACTGGGTCCTTTTGAGGACTTCTCAAAAGCCAGATTCGAAGCTCTTCAACTCCTGCGAACCATTACAAACATTTCCGATCACGTCCGGAAATTTTCCGAAGATTTCCGAAGATTTTCCATAAACTTTAAAAAATCATGAAAACATCTTAAAATTTACTTTTGAACCGTTTCCGAGGTTTTCCCGAAATTTCCGAAGATCTCTGAACACTTCCGAAGATTTCCGAAAAGTTTACAAAGTCTTAAAAACATCTGGAAGCATATTTGAACTGCTTCCGAAGTTTTCCAAAAGTTGCATAAATTGTTTAAGCTCCCCAAAAACGGGCTTAAAGCATTTCCTAAGTTTTCGGAAATTTGCAGAGATTTCAACAAGTTTTCCAAGCATGCAGGCATGGGATAAAGTAGTTATGCAATGCTTTCTCGTTGGATACCGTGAAACATGCCACTTGTCACTTGTATTTTCTTCGTATACACACTCGCCTAAAGGCTCGTGTATATACGGAAAATACAACTGACGCGTGGCACATTCCACGGTATCCCACTCGAAAGCATTGCATAACTAGTATATATAAGTGCAAGCTCTTATTAGAAGACAACATATTCAAAAAAAGTAAGGCTATAAATGATTTTCACCATAAGTTGTCTCTAAGTGCTGCAAAACGGGAGTTTGTGTTGGTTATTGTCTAACTCTGCAAATTGTTTTTTAAAAACTGCAAACGCTTACATATAGACCAAAAGCTTCACAAGTTCTTAGCACACATTATCTTCTTCTTCAGAAACAGTCCTGGGAGCATTGTCTCGAGTAATGAGGGAGGACTGGAAGAAGAACACAGAACTGACTACCAACATTGTGTACATTTTCTTCTGCTTTTCAAGTTTCTCCCAATTTCATTCCATCATCATGCACTACAAGATTGGCGGCATGTGCATGCAGGTGATGGAACATGAAATCAGCAGATATGAGACCTGGAATGCTGAGTTGGAGAAAAAGAGAAAAAATATCCTTTGATGTAGAAGTTCAAGCTGCACTTCCTATAAAATTGCGTAAGCTGGTACAGTACCCTCTAGATACAAGTAGCCCAGTACATATGGCTGCAGGTCAATCCGTTGTCCTGTAGTATCATTTCATGGCTTGTTGTTATCTAACAATGTTCTGTTTAACACTTTTCAGGAGTGTTTGTATTGCTGGAAGTAAGGGACACGCGTGGCAAAATAAATATTATATAGAATAACAATAGAAATAATAGTCTATCAGTTAAAGAGCATCCAAGTTAAAACGTTTGAATTGACAATAATGAAAAATACATGTAAAGGGGAGTCGTCTTTAATTAACTCTACGAACGAAAGATCCCATTTGATAAAAGACAATGTAAGTAACCCAAACCTTATTGTTAAAGAACGCAAACCTTAACAAAGAAAGAAAGAAAAAGCAAAGAAAGCGTGTTCTTAGAGTTAAGCCTTACTGTGAAGGGGGTAAAACGCTAGTTACCATAAAGGCATATATATACGTTTACAAGTTATTTCTTGAATCTTTCGATCTTAACCAGTGAAGTATGTTCAAACTGTTGACTACAATGTCGCAATGTTCTCTCCAGTATCTTGTACATAAAACATGTATTGAAGGATTTGCTGTATGCCGTATACTATTTTTCGATAGTTTCCTATTAGATTTTTAAATCAAATCTATGATGGGAACAAAAGACTTGACATTGTCAATTTTTGTACATGTACGTGATGGAGTACTGGGTGGAACACTATCGTGAGATCTATGGAGGAACGAACTCCGTCTCACCCTCTGTCCTTGACAGCATTGAGAGGCTTCCCATTTTGTCTGAACTGGACGAGACCCCCACCAAGGAAGAACTCTCAAAGACAACCAACGATATATCATCTGGAAAGGCCCCAGGGCAAGAATGGCATCCCAGCAGAAGTTTTCAAATGTGGTGGAAGCCAATTACTCGACAATCTCCATCTATTGCTCTGCAAGTGCTGGGCGGTGGGATCCGTCCCCCAAGAGATGAGGGACTCTATAATCACAACACTGTACAAGAACAAGGGAGACCATAGTGACCGCAACAACTACCGCGGCGTCTTGTGTGTTAAACCCTGTACATGTACATGTAGCTAGTCTTAAATAAGGTAACTTCTTTAAATATTTGGTATAGCAAGCTACACCCCAAACTTGTAGCCCATATCCAAATAAGGACGTTATGAGTGCGTTTAAAAGTACATGCAAGTCTTCTTTTTCGTGTTGAATCAGTGGCTGTGACATTCCTTTTGTATATAAGGTGCATCATACTATTACCGGGAGCGTTTTCATGGCAAGCTTAAAATTCTCATCCCGATAATTGGGATTAGTACTGTAAAATGTTTTCAAAGGAGCTTGATAAGATCACGTAAACTTCTGTTCGATGCTAGAAACCGGCGAAGAAATACACGTTAGGTTAATCAGTTTTGCTTCATTATACGATACATATTCTTTCTAAGGATTCTGGTTGTACCTAAGATGCTGCAACCTTCTACAACTGAGTGGTCTATATATGAAATTGTTCATAAACTATCGGTAGTACCATTAGCGTGTAACAAATATCATCAAAAGTAACTCTTGAAAACTCGAATGGGGCTGTCGAAAAACCATCAAACCCAAGGATCTGTTGTAAATTTCACTGAAGCCACCTCAAATGATGTACATGTACTTTATAAGGTTGTCATGGCCGGCAATGTGTGTATTTACTGTGTGCACGTAGTGCTCTATGTGTTTGGGTGTTTTAAATTTTCCTTGACCACTTCGCATGTGACAAGAGAAAAGAGTATGAGAAGAGTTACAAGAAATACCTCGGATTATTGAAGAAACAAGAACAGTTGCTGAGAGGTGCGTAACTCGTTATAGAGTGTGTTAAATTGACTTATATTAAATACTATACTGATAGCATTTGGTTATTATTTTTAATTTTGCTACGTTTTTACTTTCGGAAACCAAACTTTTGAAGTTTTGATTGATTAAACCCTTGTTCTTCTTACTCGCTAACGAAGAAAAACAGTATTTTAAAATTAATAACAAAGGTTGATATGGTATGTTTTTGATGTGTAGCTGACGTTTCAAGCGTTAGCCGTTCGTCGGAGTAGACTCATTGTTTCTGTAGTAAGGTTGTTCGAATGACTGATTGCGTGCAGAAAGGAGAATTTGAGGCAGTCTTTGGAGAGTGACATGTTTCTAAAATCCCTTGCTGTAACTGGTTCTTCCGGCAGCTGATTCATTGGTTTTAAAAAAATCGTTAATACCATTTGAAAACTTTCACTTATTTGGGTTTTGACAACTGCGTTTAATTAAAGTTTGGAACAGTCTTTGTGTTTGCAGTCATTACGTTATATGCAAAATATTTTAACACAACCGAGACTGTGTTGCGACACAATATTCATACGATACGACAACATATTGCGATAATGTACATAAAGTGTGCAACTAAGTGAATGTCCTAACATGAACACACAATATCCAATGATATATTTTGTTTTACAAAACGCACTATTGGCGGATGAAAAATATAGTGTGTATGCACTGAGTTCCCTTTATTTGTGTGATCAAGCAGACTTTGCAATCAAGAGTTTTGTTTTGCGATACTGACCGAAGATCGAGGCAAAATGCCATAGCGAGACCAAACAAGCACTCACTGGTATTCCCCAAAACGTACAAAATCAGTTGAAATGGAACGAAATTTTAAAAAACAAGGAAGTCTGATTCTGTAGCTCTTCGTTGGCTTTGGTAATCCTTGCTCATTATTCTGCCATTTTAGCTTTTTGTTTTCTGCGCGCTCAGAAACTTCACAGGTTTTGAAAGGCAGGAGTATTGTTTTTGCTCCACCTAAGACATCAGTCTTCGTTCTCAAAGCGACAAACGAAAGACAATACACCACCAAATTTTGTTAACAAACGTGAATAGTACTTGATTTGAGTGTACCGTGTGTGTGTGCACACGAGGGAACGGAGTGGTGGCGTTCAACTGGTTATTAGTATATTAATGTACCTAAAATGTACAATCTACTTATATGGGTAAAGCGTTGAAGATCTCTTTGAAGTTAATGGTAAGAGACAGCATTTCCAGCTAATATACGTTTGCGAAATAAGAGAACGTTACTGCTCTTCCATGATTACCTTTTCCAATTTCAGTGATCGCATACCTACTCCTGAACTTGGCCGAGGATGCTAAAATTGAATTGAAGATGAAGAACAAGAAGATTGTTATCATGTTAGTGAACCTACTGAGTCGAGATAACACTGACCTGCTGATTCTTGTGGTTTCCTTCCTCAAGAAGCTTGGGATATTCGTGGAAAACAAAGATGAGATGGTAATAATTGCTACCACTGTTCTCAGTTATATGTGGAATCAATCCTAGCCCATCCCTTCTCGGGGAATATTGCTGGGAGGGGTGGGGTAGTTAAATCAATGTATATCGGGATTGGGTGGGGTTGGCCAATAGTGAAGTTCAAACCGTTACTGTTCCAAATGGCTCACGTTCAATAAACCTAAAACAGAACCCAGTACCCTTTAAAGGATAACTTTTGCTTGCAAGTTCTGCAAGACACATTGACCAAAGTTATCTTCGAAATGGAACACAAACACTGCCTACATTGCAGTGGAACACAAACCCTGTCTATATTGCAATGGGACACAAACTGTCTACATTGCAATGGAACAAAAGTTTAGTCTACATTGCAGTGGAACAAAAGTTTTGTATATATTGCAAGTGAACACAAGCTCTGTCTACATTGCACTTGAATACAAGCTCTGTCTACATTGCACTTGAATACAAGCTCTGTCTATATTGCAAAGGGACACAAAGCATTACCTTCATTGCAATGGAACACAAGCGCGGCCTACATTGAAATAGAACACAAGCGCTGTCTTCATTGCAATGGAACACAAGCGCTGCCTACATTGAAATAGAACACAAGCCCTGTCTTCATTGCAATGGAATACAAGCGCTATCCACATTGCAATGGAACACAAGCGCTGCCTACATTGAAATAGAACACAAGCCCTGTCTTCATTGCAATGGAACACAAGCGCTATCCACATTGCAATGGAACACAAGCGCTGCCTACATTGAAATAGAACACAAGCCCTGTCTTCATTGCAATGGAACACAAGCGCTAACCACATTGCAATGGAACACAAGCGCGGCCTACAACGCAATAAAGCACAAGCCCTGTCTTCATTGCGATGAAACACAATCGCTATTTGCATTGCAATGAAACACAAGCGCTGTCTTCAATGCGATGGAACACAAGCCCTGTCTTCATTGCAATGGAACACAAGCGCTATCTACATTGCAATAAAACACAAGTTTTGTTTAAATTGCAACGGAACACTCTTCAGTGGAGAAAATTCCTCCACCGTTCTGCACTTGTTTGCAAACCACTGAATAGTCTACTGTTCATAATTTCTGTTTCCAGCCTGGTCCCACCGCCATGAATCCACAACTGATAAAGCTGACCGTAAACATTATTTGTGAAAAACTATTTTGGGCCAACAACGTTCTTCCTGTCTCTTTATGGCGGAATGGAATCGTTTTTTCCTTACTTCTCCGACAGGCATTCCTATTCAGCTTTAAGAACTCTTTTACTCTTACTGGTGTTTGGATAAATCTTGTTTTCCATTGTAATTTGTAATAAGCTTTCTGAATATCTAATTTGGGTGTTAGTATCATCAGTTTTAATCCTAAAGATGTTTTTTTAGAACCCCTCCCCCCCCCCCCCCATGAGGAATACCTCTGGTCACTAGGGCGTTCCTTAAATATCATTGTTAAATAATATTACTAGTGTTATTGTTATTGTTAATATTGTTAAAACTATAATTATTATTGTTTTTGTGTATTACAGAGGCATATAGTACGTTGTACGTGTTGCGATATGCCCGGAGATAAAAGGCTAAACAGGAGTTTGGAGGAGTTAACCTACTTTTTTTATTGAAATTTTTATATAAACGATACACCTGCCTCTGCTTTTGAACAATCCTAAACATTTATTTCATACGGTCTGTACAATTTGATGTTATGAAAAGGGATATCGTTAATTGTTTTTTTTTGTCCTTTTGGAAAAGTGTTTGTTTGAACTGGGATTGCATTTTGTTTACACGTAGTTCTACTGGCCTTTCACTGACACGTTTCTTTTCTTTAATCACAGAAAGAACATGAAATAATGGAAAAACTAGCAGCACTTATCCCCAACGCAAACGAGGTAAATATACTTTTTCATTTTATTTCTCAGTGTAATGTTTTGTGCACTAAAACGTTTGTCGAATTTTTGCCTGTCCTGCCTCATTGATGCCCAAATTCGGTATTTGTTTACACAACAAGAATCTAAGTTGATCACTCGATTTCTTTGAAATTTTGTACCTCACAAGAACGGACTTACTTACAACTGACATTGTGTAAATCTGTGGAGTTTGAGTCAGCTGGTAAATAACATTAGTTTATTTAAAATTTTGTTTTGGCCTAAAAATTTCCACTTTCGTTTTGAGAAGTATAATGTTGCCTCGTAAGTCCTCGTTTAAAATGTATAAGTTGCTAAATATTTAGCCTGCAAACTTCAAGTTTTCTCCAAATTTTCGTCATTTCTATTTTTAGGTCTGTGATTTTTGAGACAAATGTCAACTGGCTGTCAGTTTCTTAAGAATTTCAACTAATTTTTCCAACTAAAATCCTGTTTGATTTTGTAGGCAAAAGAAAGTTCGAGAGGGGAGGGGAGGGGGGGGGGGTGGGTAGATGCTAAGTTTCAGCCTGCAGGTTCTTAGTCAGCTTAGTTCTTATGCGCATGTTTTCCTTGTACCAGATAAGTTGAATTGGAGTTTTGGTTAAGCATAAGCTCAAGTGACAAGCATAAGAAATCTTAAATTAATGGAAAAAAAACAGAAAAACTGTTCCCTTCTGTGTTTCATTTTGTTCTTTAAACTTCTTATGCTTCTACTTATGCTTATCACACAAGTGGGACCAGGATTTACATCTAGGTTACGAAATACAAATCTTTCTTAATTGTCTAGCTAATGAGGTTTTCAACCTATACACACTCTGAAGCATTCAACTAACCTAGTTAAAAAGATAATGTGACCTCAATATAAAACAAGA
This sequence comes from Umimayanthus nakama, assembly GCA_027574985.1. Taxonomy (NCBI): domain Eukaryota; kingdom Metazoa; phylum Cnidaria; class Anthozoa; order Zoantharia; family Parazoanthidae; genus Umimayanthus; species Umimayanthus nakama. The sequence goes on along the minus strand of JAOBRG010349043.1, from coordinate 4,624 downwards.
ATGCTTTTTTGAACGTGGTAGTTTGTCAGTAGCTGTGTTGTATTCTTGCAGGACTTGCTAAACATTGCTTTGAGGTTGCTGCTGAACCTGTCGTTTGATACTGAACTGAGAGCTAAAGCTGTGAAAGCTGGTTTGATTCCGAAACTCGTTCAACTGATTGGTAAGTTTGGTTTTTTTTCTTGCCCCCTAAAGTATCTCGTCCTTTCGGCAGCCTTAACATAAGTCCTTTAAACTTACTTTCACATATAAGTTACTTTGTCTACGTCAAGCATTTTGCAAGATTCGAAAGCTTCTTGAAAGCCCTTGAAAATCTTTAGGTCCGTTTTTCGAACGAAGTCTTAACACTAACCAATGTCTAAGTTTTGTTTCTTACACATTTGAACAAAGTATGAGCACCGGCTTAAATCTAAATAAACTCTTTTTCTGTTTGGTTTTTGTCTTTCAAAGACTTGAAGACTCCTGAGTTTGGACTTTGTTCTTGAAAGTATTCGAGAAAAGTTGCCATTTGCAGGGTCTACAATCGTGTTTTTTTTCTTTAAATTAATGAAAATACTCTGTTCAGTGTTTCGCCTGTGAAAAATCAAAACGCTATCGTGATTTGTTTGTCTAGTCAACTTCACGTCGGGCCAGTGTCTTTAGGGGAAAAGGTCTTGAAGGTCTCTTGAACTCAGCCCCTTAAAGAAAGTGTACAGTACCAACGCTGAATTGATCACGTATTATTTCTCTCTGTAGCCAATGAGATGCACTGTGTGGTTGTTATCTGTATACTTTACCACATCAGCATGGATGATAGATTTAAGTCCATGTTCGCTTTCACGGACTGTATCCCAATGGTATGTATGGTGTTTGTACGGTATTCACAACGCTATGTACAGCGACATGTGTAGTAGTTGCATGGTATGTGCAACGGTATGTTTGATAGTTGCACGGTATTTACAACGTTATGTACAACGACGTATTTAATACTTACATGGTATATACAATGATTTGTGCATTGGTATCATTATGTATGTTAGCTGCACGGTACTAACAGTGGTTTATTCAATGGTTTGTATATTAGTTGCATGGTGTTTACAACGCTATGTACAACGACATATGCAGTACTTACATGGTATACAATGGTATGTGCAGTGGTATTTTCAGTAGTTGCATGGTATTTAGAACTGTATAAACAATGATATGCAAAGTGGTTGCACGGTTTGTACAATGGTTGTGTACAATGGTGTATATGGTAGTTGCATAGAATGTGCAGTGGTCTCTACAATGGTATGTAATATGAAATGTACAAAAGTCGCTAGGTATGTATCGCGGTTTGTACAATGGTTCAAATAGCGGAAGCTCAAAAGCTATATTCTGAAACAGACTCTTTAATTAATTATTATGTGTGTATAGAACTTTTGTGTGCGTGTGTTAAAAGTCTTTTATCGTGTATAGATATTAATAAAGTCGTTTGGAGTAAATTCTAGTACTTACTGAAAATAAGACATTCAGAGAGTTTTGTTTATCGATCTTGTTAGGTTATGAAGATGATGATGGAGTGTCCTGGAGATCGAATAGACTTGGAGCTGATCGCGCTATGCATTAACCTGGCAGCAAACAAGAGAAACGCGCAGATCATCTGCGAAGGACCGGGCCTCAAGCTATTAATGAGAAGGGCTTTCAAGTTCAAGGATCCTTTCCTTCTTAAAATGATCAGAAATATTTCGCAGCACGACGGGCCAACAAAAAAGCAGTTTATCGTAAGTTGTATTTCTTGCTAGATATCTCTTCTTCACTTTTACTGTATGGGTAACAGTGTTTTACTGGGAATAAACCACTCATAAAATCCATATGACCGTACATCCGGGTCCCGCGTAGGATATTTTGCATTTCTTCACTAGTGAAAATATCGCCGATTTCCGAACATTTCCGAAGATTTTTCGAAAATTTTAAAGATTATAAACACATATGAAAGTTACTTTTGAACCGTTTCCGAAAGTTTCCGAAGATTTCCGAACACTTCCGAAGATGTCCGAAAATTTTGAAGATCATAAAAACATCGCTGCGCTCAACTCGTGAGATATTTTTGCCACTCAAAGATAATATCCATATCTTTTGGAAACCGTGTAATATCCTCTATTTATTTCACCTTAAGGGTTTTCACAATTTCATTTTGGTACGCTATTTCTTTGTGTTTGTGTAAACTTGTAAACTTTGAACACTTCCTAGGAATACATAGGCGACCTGGCTAATGTGATAAGAAACTGTCCAGACGAAGAGTTCGTGGTCGAGGCTCTGGGCATCCTTGGTAACCTCACCATCCCTGACCTGAACTTTAAGCAGCTTCTGACGGACTTTGATGTGTTGTCATATATCAAGAGCAAGCTACAGCCAGGTGATCCCCATACTTTAACAAAGTTATAACAATTGCGTAAAAAACAAAAACGGTAAAAAGACATAGTAATTAGAAGAAGATGATGTTGATGATGAATAAGAAAAAGAAAAAAAAGAAGAAAAACAATAAGATCAATAATAAAAATAACAACATTAGTAGTAATTGTCACTATTATTATTATTATTATTATTAGTAGTAGTAGTAGTAGTAGTAGTAGTAGTAGTATTGGTGGTAGTAGTAGTATGGTAGTAGTAGTAGTAGTAGTAGTAATACTATTAGTATGAGTGTGCATTTGTTTAATCCTGATTTAGCTTCCAGCTTGTGGGGCTATCTATAAAGTCTTAAAACTGCTTTCAAGCAACTTTTGACAGACTCTGGCGTGTTGTCATATATCGTCAGTAAGCTACAAACAGACGAGTACCCGTATGTACAACCGGCTCAAAATAATCCGTTGAGTTTCACCATGGTGATTTTAGACTTTAATAGCCAGCATAACGATATAATTGTACAGGTTTTGCTGTAGCTTGACAAAGTTTTCTTAAGATTCAGACTTAACAACCGTTTTTGCCCAGCTGTAACTAAAGAACTTTGGTGCTATGAAGTCTTTGCATGAGGCAGACCAATAAGAGCTTTATAGGATCTTTACTAGGTATTTATGCTTGTTGCTGCACAGGTGTAGCAGAGGATGATATCGTCCTGGAGGTGATCATCCTAGTTGGTACCATCTCTATGGATGACTCCTGTGCAGCCATCTTTGCCCAGGAGGGATTGCCACAAACTCTGATTGACCTGTTAAACGGTATGAATACAACCAAAATGGTGTCCAAAAGAAAAATCCGTCCCAAACTGGTGTTAAAACATCTTATCAAACCTATGTCCCGGTAAAAGTGTTGGTTTCATAGTTTAGATCCAAAAGCATTCAAAACCAAGTTTAGTGACCCAGATTTCGTTATTAAGTCAAAATTGTTAGAACAACAAGGATTACCTTTTTCATCATTTAAGGGTTTCGTATTAATTGTTACAAGTAACAAGTGAGTTGTAGACTTCTCTGGCTTTGCTTTTTTTTTCATAGTTTATTTGTTTAGTATTCTATATGTAACATGTTGCCCTCTTATGTATGTCAGCAGTGACGGGATTTAACTATTGATGTTATTCGGTCTTAACTTTGTAGTTTTTCTAAGTTACTTTTACCTATTCTATTTTAAAATAAATGTATGTAGTTTTAATTCAATAATTTGTACAAGTTTACTTCGAAATCGTTGCTGGCGTTTAAATCGGTTAAACAATGTGGGCCAGTTATTGAAATATTGAAATAAAGACCAAATCTGCAAAACCACGGTTTATGTTCTGTTCAAAGTTCATAAACCACGGTTTATGTTTTGTTCAAAGGTGTTGAGAACAATAGATAAACCCTGGTTGAACTTAAGAACTCATTGTCATAAAATAATCGGCCCGGTAAGAATAGTAGTTTTGAAAAAAAAAATACACGCACAAGTCCGGATGCGCAAAGTAAATTATTTCTACTTACGCGGTGTTAATGCCGCTTTTAGAAGAAAAAAAAAGTTCTTTACCTCAAATAATCGGTCTTTATATGTATATTTAGGCTATATTGCAATAGAAACAGACCACTCTCCTATCCCGACACCTTGGCAAGGGACACAGGCCTTGTTCTTAATGATCTTGCCCAAGCAGTGGCAAACTGAACCTATGGTGTGAAATTGTGTCTAGAGTGTCGACGGCAGTCGATTGATGATGGTGATAATTATTATGATGATAGTGATGGTAATGATTGGTGTGCAGCCGACACTTCGAGCGTTAGCTCCACCTCAGACCAGCCCTTAATAAATATTTGAAATTACTTAGATTGACAGACGTTAACATGCATAGGACTGTTGACTGTAAACTTCATTATTTTTAACGTGTGTATGTGTTTGTGCTCAATCGCTTGTACAGCAAAACAAGAAGACGACGAGGTGGTGCTTCAGATCGTCTACGTGTTCTATCAGATGGTGTTCCACAAGGCCACAAGGGACGTCATAGTGAAGAGTACTCGTATCCTGCAACAGACACTGAATACTACTGCTGCTACTGCTGCTGCTGCTGCTACTACTACTACTACTACTACTACTACTACGACTACTACTACTTCTACTACTACTGCTGCTGCTACTACTACTACTACTACTACTACTACTACGACCACCACTATTACTACCACTACTACGACTACTGCTACTACTACTACTACTA
>JAOBRG010349032.1:0-13646 GCA_027574985.1 Umimayanthus nakama | reverse complement strand
TTTTTTTTTTACTTGGCCTAAGATCTAGAGTGCTGTGCGATAACATGAAGTCAAAGACATTACAAACTGTTTAACACTTTTTCGTTCCACGTGCGTTTTATCCCCATCCAGCTTCAACTTCCCTTTTGTGCTTGCTCCGCAGGCTAACTTTATAGAGCCATAAACCAGCACTAGGTTTTACTAAAATTGTATAAATTAACTTAATTACGCTGGGCGTTGAGAACCTTTTCCCCTGGCAGGTCTTTGAAAGGATTTTTACGGAGTAATCTAACCCCACTCCTCATTTAAACTTCGTCCCTAAAGAAAAAATTTCTTTGTTCAATTACAAAAAACTTTAATTAACGAGGGATACACTAAATGTTTCAAAAATTATCTGACCAGTGGATATTTTTGCCATTCGATTATAAAATCCATATCTTTTGGTAACCGTGTAATATCCTCTATGTATTACTGCTTAATCTGAATCCTACATTTTTTAGGATGTGAACCTGGATCATATTAAACGCGAGGGGACTTTGTCTAATTTGTTTACAAGATTTAAAAAGCCGCGTAAAGCAAGAGGAGCCGCAGCACCGACAAGAAAATTCTTGAGAAAAGATCTTGAAAGGCCGCTAGAAATGGGACTGGAGGAAAATCAATTTAAACAATTGTGCGGCGATAATAGGGCAAAATTACCAATAATGATGCCACTACCTAGGCGATTTTAACAAATCGAACCTTATTCAAATAACCTCAGGTTTATTAAACTTTGGGTTTCCATTGTCAGCTACTTAAAATATTTCTTGTCCGGTTATCAGCGAGAATTTGTCTTTCCTTGCGCTCATCGGCTCTTCTCAGTAGCAATAAAGGCTCTGTATTCATTTTTTATGGTTGTATACTACGTTGATCTAGATTACGGTTAAACCTTTTTCAAATTTAATTACTATTAATAGTAAATAAAGAAGAGAAATGTATGAAGGGCGTAACATTGTCGCGTGCAACATGTGTCCGGGATGTTTGTTAGTTTAGCTACCGCGGGAACATTGTAGCGCGTGACAAACTTTGTCGGGGCCTAAAAAGTGTATCTGGGAAACATCAGAAACATTTCTTGTATCCGCTACATGTATCTCAGTTTGGCCACCCTCGGCTATATACCAAGCGCTTGTAACCTAGCAACGACTGTACAAATTGGCTCAATAATAATCCACGCGAGAGTGTCGACATATCGCTTGATTGTAGCTTTCATGTTGAGCCAACCTAGGACAAACGCTGGCGACATTTCGGCTACAATTTAGCGCGCTACATGTATCCTAGTTTAGCCACGCCTTAGCAAACCACGTCAATTATCGGCAATTGTGTATGTTTTGTGCCTTGTCTCGCGGATGGGGTCTGCAACGACATGGTATACAGTTTTGCAGACGTCCTCGTCCCTGATTGGCTAATTCCAGGGACTCAGCTAAGCCTTCCGTTTGTTGTGAATGCTATTGAACTTCATTAGCAAGTCAAGGTTTTAATGTAGTTACAAAAACAATGCAATAATATCATAATGAAGGTCACTAAATTTTTAAAATGTAACTTAGTTAATTAATCCTAGACCATGTAAAAAGCGGAAAATGTTTCAAACACTTTGGCGTTATTACTTCTAGGTTTTGTTGTCAGTCTACAAGAGACCCTTGAAATACACTTTTGGTTTACAAACTCGACGAGCTCAGCTATCACACCTAGCGTGTACACGCTTTTGTCTTTTTGGAAGAACCAGTAACTTTCTGCTAAAGCTGGGTTGTTCTTTTGGCGATTCTGAGTCTCAAGTTGTACTTAAGTTGTTCTTATTTCTTGATATTTTCAAACAGTGCATGGAATAGTTCAATAGCTAGTTGCCCGGAACAATAAAAAGGTGCTAAGAAATACATTATGCGAAAAACTTAAAACTGTCAATACAGCGTCCGCGAGCTTGCTTATCATTCTTCTGACGCCGGTGACCAAGCTAATTCTAACAAGTTTTTTTATACATGTGCATCTCAATCTGTGTACAAGCATTAAATATATTTCTTAAATTTGTCTGACAAAAAATTTCAGCTTCGTAGTTGTTCTTCAGTAGCTTGTTCTTAGTTTTATGGCATATCTCAGCCAGGGTGTTCTTACAAAGTTTTTAAAAATTGTTCTTATAAAAAAGGGTGTAGGAACGCATAGAATGGCTTGAACTAAAAACAGTTAAAATGCTGTAAAGAAGTAGTAAAAGAAAGAACTTGAAATTAAAAGATTAGTTCTTAAAGAAAACTTTCTCATGTTTTGGTCCGAGATAATAATACTTGGTAACAAGTTCTTTGCAAAACCTGATTATACCCCTTGAGTTGATATAGACGAACACACGTTTCACGTAGATCTGAAGTGACTATATATAAATTATATTTTGCAAGTTATTGATATAAATTATACTGCTCAGACCGGGTAAACATCTCATTCTAAACATAAAGCAGTGTTACCGTTTTTTCCTTTCTGTTCTTTCAAGAACCTCCGTTTTGGAGGTTAACATCACAAAGTCTTCTAAAAGAACATGCCAAGGCTGCTCTTAGTTAACTTACGCTGGTTCTTGTTGTACTACAGCTAAAAATCGCCTGGCTGTTTTGTTAACCCTCCCCCTGCTGTCAATCTCCTCCTAAAAGCCAAAATATGATCGCCTAATTTACCAACTGAAGAGGGAACTACTGCTCCGAAAGGTTTTATGGTGAGGACACCAAAAAGACCAAGACAGTGTTTCACAGCGGTTAAAAGGAGATAAAAAGGAAGAAATTAGGTAGAAAAAAAACAACCTAAATAAATTAGTTAATACAACGAGGCCAGAGACCGCCTTGTTGGTGAAGAGCCGAATCAAATGCCAGGGGAGAAGGCAATGATAGGGTCATTGGTAAAGGGACTAAATCACGAACAGCCACTGGCAAAGAGCCGTCTACACCGAGACTCAAACCAGACTGATGCAGCGGGGGCAGTATAAGCCACGTTGGTCGAACAGCATGCTGGGTAGTGACTGGAATAGAAGGTTTGCGCACGCGAGCGTGACGGAAGCTCTGCCAATTGTGAAGTTTGTGCTGCTCGTGTTTCGCAACGGTACTTTTAAAACACCCTGGAGCAGCACGACTTGTTCCATATGACCGCAAGTCTATGTCCGGGAGTTTAGCCTGTATGACTTCATGCGCGAAAGAATGATTGACATGTGTGTCCTGGGAAATTGTACTTATTGCCTGTTTGAATGGCACAGGGCCACTGGGCTTTTGAGCACTTGAGCAAGAAGTCGCCGCCAGGCGCCTTCTGAGTTGCTCAAGTATCTCTGGAAATCCTTCGCGGGTGCTTGATGCTGTCTTTTGATCTTCATCATTAGGACGTTTTCTCTTTTCTAAAATATCTTTCTGATCTGACGACAAACGATCCGATGCCTTCTTGAACGGGCGGAACCCCTCGACAGCGTCAAAACGAGGTCGGTTGACTTCAGATATGGTTTTTCCACTTTCTTTAGTTATATTAGTTTTATGTAATTCTCCCGACTGATCCGAGGGCGAAATAGTAGCAGTTTCTGCGAAGCTCGTTTTAGACCTGTGAACATGCGCACTGCGCTCGCCTGAAGGCGCATGCGTAGGAGTATCATCGTGTCCGAGGAAGTTACGTTTGAACACGTGCTGTACATGTGTTAGAAGCGTGGTTTGTATTCCTTTTAGCTCTGGATTTTCAGCGGTGAGTGAAGCCAGGTGCGCTGTAACCTGATGTGCACATTCACTAAAGCCGGCCATGCAATCAAGACTGACACACCCGTCACGTGGAAAGCGTGACTCTCTGTCGTGACTCAGGTATTTTGTGCTATCGAAACCGTCACACGGTGGACAGAGGTTGGCGTGATCATCCGGAAAAAGTGCTGGGTACTCCTCTAGAAAGTAGAAACAATATTCTGTAAGAGTTAACAAACATATTTTCGCTTCGAATTGTTCACTGAAAATTCTTAACTCCAACAGTTCTGACACAACCCTGCTTGGGAGGAGGGGTGGAGGGATGGGGGACTATCACTAACAGATCAAACGCCAGCATGACTCGTTGCTCATCACTTAGGGAAGGGGTAGGATGGTGGCAATGAGGCTTCATATATCACACTGCCTCTGGAGGAAACTTGTAAGATTTTGCTATTAACAATCTCGCAAACTAAGAGGCGAAATGCACCACGAAAAACAAACGCAACAAACCTCAGATCAAAACTGAAGTAGATATAAAAAGTTAAACGCGTGTATTCAATTAAAGATCTCACCAATCCCGCATTACATCATCTTGTAAACTGACCAGCATTAAGGTTGACGCTACACATAGACTTACATAAAACATAGACAGAAACAGACATAAACAGAGATCCAGAAGTTGACATAGGGTTAAATATAGACTTAGATAAAGACTTCGACAAAAACATAGACATAGACTTAGATATAGACATAGTCGTTGAGAGACATAACCTTAGACAAAGCATAAGCATAACTTAGAACTAGATGTAGATATAGAGTTAGAACTAGACTTAGACATACACGTAGATATAGACATAGACTGAGCCACAGACATCGATATAGACTTCGACATTAGAAAAATCATACATAATCAAGTGCTATGGAGTTGCACGTGGAATCAGCTGCTTACCTTTCCGGATCAAGTTGCGGACATAGTCGACAGTCAGTTCCAGAACCTCGGCCTTCTCCAACTTGCTTCCTCCCTATGGAGCAGATAGATTTGGTTGTGTTCATTCGTGTGTCACAAGAAAAAAACGGCAACACAGGCAGAGACACGGGCACAAGCACGGTCACAAACAAACAAAAACAAAAACCCATACAAAAATACAAACAAAAACAGAAACAAAAACACAGACTTAGACACAGACACAAACACAAACACAAACACAAATACAAACGCAAACAAAAACACAAACACAAACACAAATACAAACGCAAACACGACACAAACACAAACACAAACACACACACAAACATCAAAACACAAACACAAGCACAAACATCAAAAAAACAAACACAAACATCAAAAAACAAACGCAAACATCAAAATACAAACACAAACACAAACGCAAACATCAAAATACAAACACAAACATCAAAATGCAAACGCAAACATCAAAATACAAACACAAACATCAAAATGCAAACGCAAACACCAAAACACAAACAAAAACCCAGACACAGAGACAGAGACAGACTCAAGCACGCACAAGTTCAAGTACAAACACAGATACAGACATAAACGCAAGCACAGGCACGAACAAACACAAGCACATAAACTATGCAAGTAAGTACACAGTTGATTAGTTAGTATCTTATTGTCGGGCATTTCCTTCTTAAATAACAGTAACAAAGCCGTGCAAGTAGAAAATGTCCATTTAACAGTTCCTGAAAGGTAAACAGGCCACTACAAGAAACCGAGGCAAAGGTGACCTCGCAAGATTTAGAGAAGTGGAAATAAAAGACATGCTGTTAGTAATTTTTTTCTTTTTGTAGTTATTTGCACCGTGCCAGCACAATCTTCGCCGCGGTTTCTTGTAGAGGCTTGGTTACCTTTCAGGAACTGTGAATGTGACTATTCTTTACTTCGCGCATCCGGTTCTCTGCGCTTGCTCAGGTCAATAACAATTATCCGCAATGCCCGTGGGCATGACAGGAAATCCAGACCTCCCAAGAACTAATCAGAACGCGCGTAGTATCTTTGCCTTATATTTATTTTTCCTTTCCTTCATTTTTGTGTAGCACTGAACAATAGGTACGTACACGTCTGCAAAGTACTCTTTATTCACATTGGGAGTTAGATAAGTGGGCGAAGTGGCGCGAATTTTCTTGTAGCAACCTACCCGTCTTTCCTGCGACAAAGCTGCGGGGACTAAATATTTTAATTCTGCCAGGCAATTATTAATTCTGTCTCTTCGCATTTTCTCAACCATCTGCAAGACAATGAACATTTGACAATGTAAAAAACTGGTCGTTGCTTGTGACTTATGCTTCTAACAAAATTGAAAGCTTCGATACGGCATGGATATGGACTTGTAAGCGACGATTAAAGCCAAACAGTGCCACTCCCCCCCCCCCCCACCCCTCCCAAGTTAAGAACTCAATAAAGTATTTCACGTTTCAAACATTATTTTTTTCGAGATCATTCTTCCTAAAATTTTTCCTTGGCTCAATGAAGTTTCAGTAACAATTCCCCCTTAACGTCTCCTCAGATAAAATAGATTTTTTTTTTCCTTTCGACTTTCCTCTTAAGAAAGAATAGCAATTTTCCCCAGCCCTCTTCTTCTCATATACAACATCAACTCTCCCTACCCCTCTCCTCCTTAGATACAATATCATTTCTGCCTACTCCTCTTCTCCGTAGATACAATATCAATTTTCGCTACCCTTCTCCCCTTTAGATACAATTTCAATTGTACCTACCCCTCTCCTCCTTTTGCGGTTGTGCAGAACTGGCGAAGATGATCTGTCTTCTTCTGTCCACGATTCTTCGGCCTCCTGGTCAGAATCGGAACCTCGACTAAGAAGGAAGAACAAGTAAAGGGTTTTTTTGAAGGGGCTCGTATCCTCATTTACACTGATATATTGTAAATTTATTGCATAGGTACTGAAATGAAATTGAATTTAATTGATTTCAACAATCTTGTTCCCAGGCTCTTTTTCTCTATAGAGAAAAGCCTGGTTTGGTCTGGTCACGTGGAACCCGCATTCTTGGTGCTAGCAAGCAAAATAAACGTAGAAGATGTACTTAAGGTTCGTTTTCATTCTTACTTAACCTAGTGTAGAGAGGAAAAGATATTATTTTCATCAAAACAAACGTGCATGCACATTTCGTTCATTTGCTACCGTGCCACGTAACCAGACCCAACTTTCTCTCGGGAGAAGAAAGAATCTGAGAGCGAGGTTGAGACCCCAAAAGGGAGTTGGTTCCTGATGAGACCGAAAAAGATTGAAAATGGTGTAAAATAAAGTTGTGATAGCAGGATTAACATTTTCAGTGCATTTTCAGAAGTTTGAGGATCTCAACTTTCAGAAATTTTCCGGGTGTGCATGCCCTTGGATAATGTGTTAGGCAATTGCGTTGCTTATCATTCCAACATTATTGTTTGCACCAAGTTGAGGTATGTAGCCCCTAAGTATGAGAGACATTTGTTGCAACACACTTTTCTTTCAAATAACGAGGTACAAAAGATGATTCAATTGAAAGTTAGAGCTTTTTAGTTTCTTTTACCAAGAGCTGAGTAGTAGACTATTGAAGTTTTAATTCAAACTTTTGAGCTTTAAAACCTACAACGACATTTTTCGGATACATGTAAAGTTTCTTGCGGCATTTCTGTTTACTGCATCCGAGACAGCCATGCCCATAGAAACTTCAGTTTTCTTTTGAAATCCCATCTTTCTCTCCCCCGTTTCCTTTCTCTCGCTTTTGGTTGTATTGCTGAGGTGAGGGACCCCAGTTAGGTGGGGTAACCGGTTTAGCTGTGGCCAAGAACTAGGCTGCCTTTACATGCATGCTATCGCGTGCCAAGTTTTACGTCTTTAGAAGCTTGGAAATTTCCAAGACAAAACATAAAAACGCTTGCCAGGTTTTTAACAGTGAGAAATCAATTTGTTTGGAACTTCTGCAGGCTTTGTTACCGTAATATTGGCCAGCGAAAACTCGGTAACCTCGTCCAAGCTAGGCAGATTACCCCACTTTGAGTGTGAACATGAGAAAATCCAAACGAACATTTACCCCGGCCTAGCCGGGTTATCCACCCTAGCGGAGCGATCAACCCGCCTCGGTTGGGAATCCCCTCTCTCGTGCAATTGTGATCACGATTTAAAAAAACGAGATTAAATGAACAGGCGAGCTACCCACTTCGCCGGATTAATTTACCTACCAATGGTCCCCACCCTCTATATAAACAGGCCATTGGAGGAACTAAGATAAGCAGGGAAAGATCTACCAAACAAGTCCTGACACGGTACCAAAACATCGTGCGGTCGGACCACAATAAGACACAATATAAACGTAAAAACGAAAATAGTACTCGGGAACTAATTGCTAAGGGTATTTTCAAATAGATAATAATCGTAACATAAAGCGGGACAAAAATATTTTTTAATTAAATAAACAAACAAAATATTAAATTTGATCCACAAATTCTCAGCAACTTGAAACAGTTTGGTTTCCTTCCCAACTCGTTAGCTAAGCTTTGGCTTCGCCTGTGTGCTGCTCGAAATCAAAATAAGCTGCGGGGAGAGGGGAAGATCTGCAAAAATCACGAATAATTTACACCCCCCCCGGTAAGTTTTTTCGTGCTGAGAAAATGGACAAAATCACTCGCCGTTCAAATGAAATTAGCTAACAACTTCCTCGCCCAACCCGCACAGTTTCCTTAAAGATAGTTTTTGGCATTTATTTGTGTTTGTACAAAACCGACTTTTCCGAGCACTCCATCCTAAAGTGCCATTATTGACAGCCGCTTCCTGCTATCGTGGTTTCTAAATATGGTAAACGATCACATGCTGAGTGTTATGCGTCTTTATCGCCTGGTCTATTTTCGATACCGTGGGAATATTTTAAAGCATCAACTACCTGAAATATAAAAATAGTTTCCGCAATTGACAAAGTTTGGTTTCCAAGAAAACACTAGGGAAAGTTCGATTTTCTAGTGTTGGCCAGTGCAAAAACAGTTGGTCTGAAAGTCCCCTTCAAGAGATAAGAGTGCCCAAAAGAACGGCAACGCAAGGTGACAATTTCATAAGAAGGAGTTGACGATGGTTGTTAAGCTAGTTTTTTTAAACTAGTTTGTATTTCAGGGGCCCCAATTTCATTATTAACTTCAACGGCCGAGGTGACGTGAATGAGCTTCTCACAATGTGCTAAAATATTTAAAACAAAACGTTATTTTAATGCGCAGCGCATTCATTTGTGTCAGTAATCGTTTAAATAATAATTTATCTCATTTTCATTTGTGTGATTCCTGGAAAGAAGTGAAATGGTAAAACACAAAATATTTAAAGTTCTATCTATCCTCTCGCCCCTTAGGTCATGAAGTTTCTTTTGCCCGTCGGACCGCTTCTACGACTTCGATCAAATTTTTGTAAACTCAATTATTAGTTTAATACCCAATTACGAAAAAAAACCCAAAATATAACATTATCCAAACCCATTTTAAAAACAGCTAGATAATAAAAAAAAATCAAACCAACACCATTAAAGATTTTAAAACAGTGTAATACAAGAAACTGAAGCCTCATTACTGCTAAAGACTTCCATAACAACCGTGTAGCTGATGCCTGGCCCAGGATGTGTGTGCGCGGTTGGCACAGACGAAAATATCTTTGACTGACAACCAGAAGGTCTGGGTTCAACCCCAGCCTGGTCGAGGGTTGAACTTTGGGTGATCTTTTTTCGCCACACACAGGCTGTGAGCGTTCTCTCCTTGTCCAAAAAAAGGAAATGTTATAGGCTTGGTTTCCTTTGTTAGCGCCTTCTCTTTGTGCGAGCACAGGAGGCCCATTCCCTACAATGTTGGTGTTGAGTGGACAGTTCTATCATGATGCCGAGAGAATTTAAGAGAATGTATCCAAATTTTGACGTTGACCGGTATCACACTGGATATTGAAACAAGCAAACTTCTACTTGCCTCGTATTGTTGGTGTTATTTCTTGATCTGTGTTGGCTATCTCAAGCCATTTCAACATTTTTCCTCCTTCCCCGTATCAACTAAGAATTATCTTTTAAATTATTTGAAGCCGCCACCAATATTCACCGTGATACTAGCAAAGTCAAATTCCCGGCATATTTTCTTCAATTTCGCTCGATTCCACGGCGATAAAGCGTGGGCTTCCTGTGGTGTGAGGAAATGGGCTATTCATAGGTTACCCAACCTCAATAACCACTTCAAAAACGGATCCTCAGTACTGATGCAGCCCGCGCCACCAATAATGAACCTTCCTTATTCAATATACTGTGCCTTTTGCAATATTTGTTAAGTCTTGTTGAAAACTACTTCTTATAGGCTATAGCTTTTTTCAGCCTATACTCAAAACATTTGAGCTTTTTGTTATTTATTGACAATGATTGTTAGCGCACAGTACTTCAAACTGCGCTTTTCAACTTCAAGTGAACACACATGAGCTGAGCAAAGTGCAAAGTTTTCTGGTGCTAAAGGTTGGTTCAGTCCAATCTATATTGCAGTAATTTAATCTCCATCAGACCTCATATGTAAACCACGATCTGTGTTCATAACGTCGTCCAACACACAGAATCTCCGTATCATTAGTGCATTGGATAATTCTTCTTTTTTGTAGGTAAATTTTATTTAAATCATGCAGACCGAATGCGAAGCGAATTTCTGAAGTTCTGACTGGTTCTGTGAGCACTCGGTAGCTAGGTGTAGAATCTTATTGGATTTTGATACATTTTCGTTTTATGATGTGTTTAATTTTCAGTTCGATTTGGATTTTGATTTGTAGGCCGAACACGTTTCTGTAATAGCTAAAATAATTTCTCTTCAAAAAACTCCTAATGAACGGTTAAACTGTCTGTAAGTACTTTGTAACTAGACAAATGCCAACATTTCGACTAAAAACTACCTTTAAAGGTGCTGCTGTTTTATTCTTTTGTGTTCGATTGGCAGATCTGATGAAATAACTTAAACGTGTTAATGAAACGAAAATAGCTCCACCAGAATAGAATAGACTGCGAGATTACAGTCTCTTCTTTTCCTCCGGAAGATCGTTTTTGGCAATCTTCCGGAGGAAAAGAGTAGATTACTCGCAGTCTAGAAGTAGAATAGAAAGCCTAGCTTTGAAAGCATTGGAACACCTTTTGAAGTCACCATTTAAAATCCCTATCTCAAAGTCGTTTTACCTAACTTTAGTTACAAATAAGGGAATAGCTAGCAGAACTCTTTCTTTTAATAACGTCACTTTGAAGAGCTGAATACTGAAAATTCTTTCGAAAAACATTAGGTTTAATATTTTAGGAAATTTCAGCCCATAAGACAAAATAAACTGAAGGTTCGGGCTTTTATAAGACTTGTGATTTTTACAGAGTTCAAAAACTTTTCTCAGCATCTAACCACGACTTTCGGTTTTATACTACTCGAATGCCTAGGAAACCAGATAGATGCTGTACATGTTTAAGAACAAACTTCCTAATATATGAACGTCGAAGCACAAACTGGCAAAATTAAGAAATCGTGTTTATCTTCTGTCATATAGAATCCATGAAACACAATTCGTCAACCAGGGAAAACGTTTTATGCAATACATTTTTCTACTTACTAAGAAAAATTTAATAAGAGAAGTGAGGTTGAAAGCGCCTGAAAATTCACAACAAAGTAGGAAAAATCTGAGGCTGAAAAGAAAAAGTTAAGAACACGGTAAGCAATCGCACTTAGCGGCACGGTCACAGAGTAAATAAGAGTTTTTTTTAAATTTCCTAAAGAGATTCTGAACGATCTGTTTTACAAGAGGGCTCTAAAGCAGGGGGGAGGTCTCGATCCCATTTCTCAGCCGAGTTTTGCAAAATTCCAATCCCAGGTGTTAGAAGCCCCAGTGTATCAGATGAAAATATAAATCCCATTCCCATTTTCTATTGCTTTAAAGACTGCAAATCCCAGTTTCGGTAACTAAAATTCCATTTTCTCGGTCTAAAATAAAGTAAACCCCAGCTCCCATTTTACCCTTTCATGACCCTTTCAAAAAAATTTTAAACGGAGAGTATGGACTTACGGAATTTCATCGGAGTCGTCGTCGCAACTGCGTTTCATGTTGGTTGATGCGGTCGCAAGGAACCTGATGAGTGACCTGGTGGATGGGATTGGACCTGAAGGCTGAACTTGAAAGGGAGAAAAACTATAAAATCTGCTCGCAGTTTCGACAGTTTTACCTTGTTCAGCAGCCAAAACTTTTCAATGCTGATGGATTTTGTTTCTCGTTGGCTAAGATCCTAATGCATCCAATCCTGAGCAGATCAAAATGCCAATACAACGGGCACAGTAAGTTGCAGCAAATGTTACGCAAATCCTTCTAAAGTCTAAAGTCCTTTCGTTTCCGTTGAGGTGGAATCCTTCAAAGTGCTAAACAAAAGGCTACTGAAGAAAACTCTAATTGTAGGAGTGAAAAGGGGCTGGCCGCCTCACAGGAACTGAGATGTCTTTAACTCCTTGAGATGAGAACACAAACTTAAGTAGGAAATAACAGACTGCCTCGTGATATAACAGTGGATGTATTTCTCAGTCATTTCACCTTCGCGCACGTGTCGCTACTGTCACGGTCAATGTCGGTGTTTTGTCTAGCGCACGCAAGGCACGCGCGAGCCGTGGGAAAGGTCATCTCTTGGTCAACTGGCCAATCACAGGCTTAACTCTGGGAGAGAGTTTATCTACACGCCCCGCCCCCTTCTCTCAGTCCCGTGAGAATCGGCCACACAAGTTGGCTTCGTAGTTCAATGGAATACTGTGTTTAGTACACATTGGGGGAGGGGGAGGGGATAATTCATTATCCCTTGGGGGTGGAGAGTGGGAAGTGGAGAGGAGGAAAGGCTTGATTTGAGAAAACAACGCCAGAAATACTCGCAGTCAAGATCAGAAGAGAAGACGAGATGAGACGAGTGTGAAATTTCTCTACAAAAAGTTGAGGCTGAATGCAGAAAGTGAGCAAAAACGCCTTGACTTCAAAAATCCCTCTCCCCCCCTCCCCACCCCCTTTCCCTAACCTACTGTTCTCTGCCCACTAAACCACCCGTCGGCTTCCAGCACTGAAAAATATGTTCAATATTTCATTCTCACTACTCATTGCAAAGCATACTGTGTTTGATTCACGTACAAAGCGTGAGGCAGTTTAGAAAAGTCATTCAATTCTAATTTTTAAACTTGCTGTTAATGTGTTTATCAAAACCACAGATTAGACGATTGAGTTTCATCGATATAACACTTTAAGTGTTCCGGTGTTTGCCCGGACAGCTCCTGAACTAAAAAAGATAACTTGTGTTTTGATTAGTGGCTCTCGTTATTTGTAAATAATTGTTACGGTGCGTTTATCAAACAAAACATTCCATAGATTGTGTTTATTATTGGCACAGAGCTCAATTTAGCATGAAGCTGACAAGTGTTTTGTCTTGTTTTAAACTTACTGGAGTACGATTTCCTTAAACTTGATTCATATGTATCTTAAAGTTTTTCTATACAGTGATTGAGCGAATACAACTCTGGTTTTTTGAGTCGAAAATACAGTATGTGGGTCTAAAACACTATCAAAAATTCTAACATTAAAGTTGCGAATGTACCAACTTTACACGTTACTCTCTAGACTCAACTGAGACAGTCGATGTGGTTACTTTGAAAAAGTGATACGATGCGAAACACTTCTCTTAGTTTGTATTTTATTCCAATATCTTATAATCTATTCCCCTCTATCTTCTCTGTCCCATTCTCTTCCAGCTTTTCCTGTCCTATTCTATTCTATTCCAGTATTCTATTCTATTCTATTCTTCTCTACTCTATTCTACTGTACACTACTGACTCTGCTCTGCTCTACTGTACTCTACACTACTGACTCTATCTACTCTCTACTCTACTCTATTCTATCCCAATCTACACCACTGACTCAACTCTACTCTACTCTACTCTACTC
>JAOBRG010349021.1:0-13646 GCA_027574985.1 Umimayanthus nakama | reverse complement strand
AAAGCTGCAGGGTCATATCAAGGCTGGTATACACTAGAACTTCCAACCTAACTCCCTGCAACAATGGCCCTGATTCTTCACCAGGTTAAAGCTGGGGTCATATGCAGGCTGTTATTCACTAGAACTTCCAACCTAACTCCCTGCAACAATGACCCTGATTCTCCACCAGGTTAAAGCTGCAGGGTCATATCAAGGCTGGTATACACTAGAACTTCCAACTTTACTCCCTGCATTAATGACCCTGATTCTCCACCACGTTTAAGTTGGGGTCATACGTGTATGCAGGCTAGTATTCACTTCACTCACCTGCAAGTTTCAGTACAGGATTCACCTTTGATGACAGAAGAAGGTTTTGTGGCTTGAGATCAAAGTGCGCAATCTTCTTGGAGTGGAGAAAGTGTAAAGCTAATGCTAATAAAAAAATTAATAGACATTATTTGCAAAACAATCATTTGTTTGTTTAAAAAAGGACAAATTAAATTGCTGGTAACACTCTGATACATTTTAGTAGATTTTCATTTAACAGATAGTAGGGGTGGGGGGGGGATGCCAAATGGTAATGAAAACCAAAGTTTCCAAATTTGGTATCCCCCTTTTACCTACATCAAACTACATCATTCAGTTCCCTATTACAGGTACATTTATCAAAACCACAAATTAAAACTCCTCAAATGAGTTTGCCAACCTTCCTACCTCACACCTTCTACTAGCCTACTCTACAATTTTTTCAGATTCATAGATTCATTTTTTTTTATTTCCATCCCTTTCACCATAATTCCTCATAACCCCACTTCTTACTGTAACTCATCCTCAGGGGCGTAACTCAGATATTTTAATGACAGGGGGTGTCCGACAGAGGTTCATACTAAATATACCCCAAAAAAACCCAATTTCAGTTTTTATCCACCCAAAAAAATCTCCATATTTTTAGCATACCCAAAAAATCCCACACCATCAGTAAATTGCGCTTAAATTATTGTTGATTTGAGCTGAAGAAAAGTACAATGACCATTGAAAAATCCCAATGATTTTTTGCAGTTCAAAAAACACAGTGACTGTGTCTTTCATAGAACCAAGAAAACCCCTATTGGCCAAAAAATTCAGACCCAAAAAATCCCTTACCCTCCCCTCCCCCCTGTCTCAGTATCGAAAAGATACTGTGTGTGAGTGGGGCCCCTGGAAACTTGATCATCTCCTCATATCTTCACTTATCATGTACTCACCAAGCTGCCTAAGGAACTTCCTTGCTATATCTTCAGGCAGTGCTCTCTTACTCTGGATAAACCCGGACAGGTCCCCGCCACTGCAGTACTCCATGATCAGGAATATATAGTGCTCATTCCACTATTGGGAAATTTAGACTATCAGAGTTCTCAAAAAGTTTCAGAAGAGAATACTAACCATCAAGAGGAGGCAGCTAGGGAAGATATAATGATATTATTTCTAGCACTAATTTGTGGTATATGGAATGATTTAGCACTTTTGGAGGCGGCCAGAGTGCCTGAGAAGGTGGCTCGTTCAGCCGCCAGCCGGCCGGTTTTGAGAACCCTGACTATGTGTAAAGACACAAGAGACACTGGAGATAACTATCTACATGTAACTTCCCAGAATAGGTTAACACTTCTTTTGTTAGGGATAACAGACTTTAAAGGAAGTACTTTCAATGTAAAGTACACTTTCAGTTAAAACAAACCTACACGCCTCTCCACACCCTCTGTACATTCATGAAAATGAGGAAATGCCCCTTTATGTATTTCAAACTATGCTTGAAGGCAGGTAACAAAATCCGTTCACTCTATTTTTACTGTCTATCCCCTGGTGTATCTATTACCCAGGGGCCTCGCCGGGGGATTAGCATTATTTAGCCAGCATTGATTTTGCCCCACCTTAATTGTTACCTCACGCATATGAAGTCATAAAATAATTTTTCAACTTGTCTAGAAAAAAATTATCAATAGTATGTGCGAAACTTACTTTCTGGTTTCAAAAATAATTTCGGATACTGTATGGTACAGACATCAAATGTCGATTCCAAAACTTTGAATGGAGGGGAAAAAAGCCCTGATTATTCTAAACCATAGGACAAAAGCAAGGCATTTCATTTTACATGCAAATCTATCAGTGTTCCAGTAGGCAACTTTAAACTTTCAATCAAGATTCCTCTATAACTTTATTTACGTCTCTAAGTATCTAGCCATGGGACTAACTGGGGAGACAGCACAGATCTTGGCGTTAAGGCTGATGTTATGGAGGGAGAAAAACCAGAGAACCTGGAGAAAAACCCTCAAAGTCAGATTGGGATCAGCCAAATCTCAGCCCACATGCAAATCTCAGGGTTAGAACCCGGGTCTGTAGAGGTGGGAGGCACAAATGCTAACCACTCGACCATCCTGACTTCCCATAAGCTCAATAGCTCAATCAAAGTTCCCACTTTTTACTTTGATTAAGTATAAGAGCTTATACTGTTTTATGGTGCATTACCTGGAAATCCTTGAGTTTCACAATGTGTTCATGATCTAGTTTCTTGAGAAGTTCAATCTCAACCAACAGATTTTCAATTGCAGGTTTACTGAGAGTTTTCATCTGAATGCACTTAATGGCGACTACATCCCTATTGTTTCCCTGATGGATAAATGCAATAAATTGACATAAATGCAACATCACATCAAACATAAATATAAACACTCTCTTATCTTGTTCAGTTTTTTTTGTAATAACTATCGAGCATAAGATTATTAATAGTATTTTATACTATAATTAGGTATAACTAGTAGAAATAAATCATATCATACTGCTTTGCCTGTTAATCCTTTAATGTAATTGGACTTTAATAGTTTTTAAACCATCATATGTTCCATCATCTACATTACAAAGATATGTATCCATGTTTTTTGCTTGTATGGAGACACTGATTTGAAGTTTGCAGATAGATTTCACAATTATATTTTGATGCAAAATGGTTGAAACAAATATTTTGATTTATTTTGTTAGTAAACCATGACAGTTTTATACTGAAAGAGTTATAATATTTGAATAAGTATTAGAGTTGCCATTTGGAACTGAAACATCATTGTTAGCTTAAGTAGTTAATTTATTCTTTTATTTATGTTTTTAAATACTTAACTAGAGTTTCTACATTCTACTAGAATCTGCTAGACAGTGATATTTCCTAACTGTTTTTGCTTACTCTTTGTATTGTATGCGTGTGTGTGTGTGTCTTTGTATGTCTTGTATGGTGCTGTCATATGTCCAACCTCGCATTAATCCTTCAACTTGTGTCAATGGCTACCTGCTCTAGTAACTACTGGTAGTAGTATTAGTAATAGTAGCATCTGTTATTTCAGGCGGCAGCCGGCAGCCAGTCCCTCTAATTCTCTTTACCTCTCTTCTTTTAAGTTCAGACAAAAATGAAAATGTTTTTTTTTACATCTGACATCTGTACTTTTTCAAATCAGTTTTCTGTAGTTTATCCTTTATTTGCGTGGTGTTCAATAAATATATTGTATTGTCTTGTCTTGTCTAGTACTGTATATAAGACTTGAGTGAGGGACGCTTGAGTTCTAAAACCAAGTGACCTGTCAGTATTGAAACAAACAGGTTTGTTCCTTATAAAACTTTCGAAGATTCTGACATAACTGATGCTCACTTTCTCTGCTGCTACAGGTTTCAAGAACTTTCATTTCATTGGTTTTCACTCATGTCAACGAATCCAAACAATAATAACTAGTTATCAAACATATGTATTTATCGCTCGCTAAAATCGCACTTTAAAAGCAGGTATCTTAGTTCCAATCAATGTATAGTTACCTTCCTGAAGGCTTTGTATACAGTAGCATAAGTTCCTTGTCCCAATTTTTGTGTGATAACAAAGTGTTCTAATCTTGGAGGAGCAAGCGAAACCGGAACAGCCGCCATATTGGATGTTTACAGTTGAGCCTGCGGAAGACAGCGGTACAGAAAGACTTGTGGTTCAGGTGGAGGTGATACTTCGTATTTGATGGAACATAATGTCCTTAGTTTTCGCCAGAAACATATAGCCAGCGCGGCAGCCGGACATGTCAATTAATTTTAAATGTCTGTCTGCGACGCAGGCTAGAAACATAAAGAGGAAGCAAGTTGCACATTCCCTTCCCTTTTCTTCCTCCTCCTCTTTTTTTTCAAAACAAGATTTTGGAATGAACTGATATTCTTGCACATCCTAAACCGTCGAAGCCATAGCACGCAAAAAGGACTCTAGACGGATAAAACTTGGTCAACTGCCTTATGTCATGTTGCCGAGTGATAACATGCAACTTTCCTAATTTCCCGGCACTTTTTCTATTTCAGTGGCGCAGCCAGCCCCTAAGCCTATAGGCCCGAGCCTTCAAATTTTTTTGACGGGAAAAACTAGTATTGCAATTTTTTTTTTTCGTTTTTATTGAATAAAACAAGAAAATGAACAGATCTTTAAAGATACCTGTTATAACTGTTATTTTGCAAAGAACGCTGCGTGTAAACAGGACTTTTGCACCAGCTCAGTATGTATATGAAAACACTAAAAATCGTAAGGCCGATGCAGCAAAGTCGAGGATACGTCAAACCTCAAACTGATGAAAGAAGCCGTTCATTTTGAAATGTTTATCATTAATTTACTCTCGTTCTAGAGCAACTGGGGAGGGGTAGGGGTAGGGGTGGGAAAGACGTTGATGGAATCCAGGGAAGAGCAAGAAAGCTGTCTTCATTTTCGTTTCTAAAGTTGCTGGTCGGTATTTGTTTTCGTGACCTGTAAAGAAAATTGAAAGTTCCCGAATGAACGTGCCAATTAAGATTTTTAGTTTAATAGCACATGTAGCTTTTAAAGATTTAATTGCTCGGATTAAAGAAAAATAAACTGTAACCATCCAAGCTGAGGCCCGAAACTTTTGTAGATTTAGAAATATTATCGAAACAAGCATTGGCGGGCAAATTCCATCAGATAAATTCATTGTCTGCACATGCACCATTTTCAGTATAGCACTATTTGAGTAGTAGCCGAGTATTGTGATACATTTTGCTTTAATTGGACTGCCGACTAGCTGTTTTGGGTTGGATTATTGCATTAGGACAAAAGTGTTGTTTTGAGGCAAAGTTGTTGAAATTATGCATGGGTCGGATCAGTCGTGACGAATCGATTGGATCATCTAAGTGGCGCTAAATGGTGTCATCTTGGATGAATCTTCTTGACCTTGACTATCGATTGACTAATGGGACCAGAATAGATCCATTTACGCAATCACGTAAAGAGGTATACTAAAGTTTGAATGAGTTTTTTTTCCTTCCCAAACAATCAATCCGTTTAAAATACATTTATAGTATTATTACACATAGCCTACTACACCGAAGAGTTATTTTCGTGTGTGGATTCTGTCTTTTGACCTTTTTAAAATTTTTAAACATCTCAAAGACGGAAAACGGCATTTAAATATTCATTTCAGCGTTTTTCTGTTAAATCTTTTGTAAAAGTCTTTAAAAAAAGGGGGGGGAGGGGCTTCCGGCCCCTTCTCTAAATCCGGGCATGAACCTCGCTGCTTAAAACGTACTTTGCAACATTATAGCCCTAGAAAATCGTTACTTTCGGCCGGATCGCCAAGGTATATTTCCAAAATACTATTACTGCTTTTCTTAATCTAAACTGTAGCGGCCAAATGAGAGCAGTATACCTTGTAGGAGTAAAGTCTTTCAAAAACGTAAGTCAAACTCAAGACTGCAAACCTAACCCTATCCTATCTTCCAGCCTTACCGATCTAGGTTTTGTACTTGCTTCGATTGCTGAAGGTATAAACAACCAATGATATAATACTCACGGAGTTTTTCGACAGGGTGTTTTCTCTAAGGAAATTCGTAGCCGCAACTGAAAAAAGTAAGTATTTTTAAGAGTCGTGACCTTGAAACTTTAAGAACCAGATAATTTTGGCAGAGGCTCGATCACTCTCAATGTTTCAGTGGCAAAATTAAACTACTCTGATTTTTCAATTATCTTCACACCGGCAAAACGTCTTCCTGTGCCTGATGTGAGATGCTGTGCTAATGGACAAGGTCTTGTGTGGAAAAGCCTTGTCTCTCAAAGACCCCTACACTGACCCATAATCGCGATAGCTTAAGGCCCGATTACACTACACCAGATTTTTGGTACGGCAAGGATGCAAGTGGTACGGGTGCCAAAAAAAAGAGTTCGGTTCTTTCATTTACACTTCAATTTTTGCCCGTGCCAAACAATTTTATTTTTGTGTTTGCTGCGCGAACCAAACTTAAATGTTCGTTCAGCAGAATCGCTTCTACCCAGTACGCATGCGTCCTGTGCTGTTATCGAAAGTTTCCAGAAAAGTTTCTATTCAAATTTCTTTAAAAAGCGGAGACTTCGTGCTGAAAAACTACTTTCGGGCTGTTTACATTATCAAGACTATTATAAATTGCATTATATCTAATGATTCTAATAATTTTCCTAGCTAAACCTCTACTTTTCTAGGTGACTTGATCTTTTGGCAGTAGTTTTGCTGAACCTTCGCACGTGCAACGACTTGAGCCTCGCGCCGTCTTGATCAGTGATGCAACACTGAATAACTTCATGGCTTGACGGAGAAGCGCTGACCAAAAGAGGGAAGCCTCTTTTAAAAGTTCTTGGTTCGGCTCGGATGAGCGCTTACACTGCAGATTTTACCCGAGCCGTACAGTTGTTGGCGGTACCCGTACCAAATTTACTCGTGCTCGGACAACCTATCTAGTTGATCTGAGCACGGGTAAAATTTTTGGTACGGCACGGATAAAAACTGGCTCGGGAAAGCACTTATACTGAGCCGAACTCTTTTTTTTGGCACCCGTGCCGTACCAAAAATCTGGTGTAGTGTAAACGGGCCTTAACTTTTAGTATTACCCAAATGTCGCACGCTTATGCCCAGAAGTCCTTGCAGAACATGTGATCCGAGCCAGGCAGAGTTTGAACCTGATTGGGCCCTGTTTTTAAACTTCAGCAAAACTGAGACTCGACGTCCTTATAACATTAGGTTTGTTCTCATAACTGAGTATACGATAACCAGACATGTTCCAAAGGCCAACTTCGTTCTTACTGTACTTGTCAACTTCATTCAACCTTCATTTATAAATCACGGTAATAAAACATATTTACAAAATGTTTAGTCTAGATCACACGGCTTAGTTGCTGCGATGGTTTAAAACCAACTTGATATTTACATTCCACATATTTGCATTATAAAATTTTATATAAAACAATAAATGTATCTTAAAAGTACAAATAAATAGTTATTAGAGCTGGCTGACGAATACGTAATTCTGGATACGAACGAGTGTGGAAAACACGACTGCCATCACATGCAGCTTTGCTTAAAGAATTGTCTTTGGCCATTGCCCGTCAACTGCAAATAAGATAACCTCATCGCTGCCAAAGTCGACCCAAAGAGCAACAAACTATCAGTCAAATTTCCTCAACAAGAAAAATGTACAGACTGGTAAGAAAACGGCATTTTAAAACTTTGATTTCAGCAACGTTAAAACTAAATATTTTTTCAGCGTTCAATACATGGTTTCCTTTCTCAACAACAGCTTCGTCACATGTATATTCTAGCACATTCTAACTGTCGCATGTATGTGTGGTGTGTGTGAAATTGCTGCATTTATGTTCACTTTTTTGTTGAAAAACGTGCAAAAACTTATCCCAGAATAGAATTCTAAACGTTTTAAGGAGCTTTGGCAGAAAAATCAGGATTTTTATAGCTTTTCAAGCACCCTCAAAACAAAAGTTAGATTGAAGGACTTTTCAAGGAATAGCGCATAGCATGAACCTTTGAACCCCAAAGAACGTCTCTACTTGTAAAATAGCAGCATTAATGTATTAGTGATCAGAAATGGCACTGACTCTTGTATGTTCCAGGTGGAGGACTAGTTGGTGAGGCAGCTCGTGTGATTTCTTGAGGTGTTTGTTGTGGTGGTTTACCAACTGTTAGCTTTCCCTCAGTCGCCAACAACCCTTTAGTGGAGGCTGGGTTTGAAGACGATAAACTTTTAGAGCTTGATGGTTGAAGTAAAATTCTGTGCTCCTTTCCTTTTCCTGAATCATTTTCGTGCAACTCTATTGAGCTAATTTCTGTCATTTTTGATTCCTGATCCGTGTGTAAACTGCTTGTCTTTATAAGTTTTGAATTATGTGAATGATTAACGGGGATGCCATTCAGGGATGGATGATGAGCGGGCTCTACAGAGCCGCGTGTCGGTGGACTTTGATTGGCTCCTTCGCCCTGGCTTCTTTGTGGCTCACACTTCCTTAAGTTGGTGACATGTGATTCGGCGACTTGCGACTGCTGATCAGGGGCTTTTCTTGTTTCTTTTACTGCATTGTTCAAAGACATTGCACGTGTTCGAGCACACTGTGTAGGTCTTGGTAACGTTTCTACTTGAACACAAGACGCTGGTGTCAATGACTGACTCCTCGGTTTGAGTTGAACTTCAACGTTTTTCTTTGATTGCTCCACAGGAAGTAACAGAGGCGATGGTGCAGCAATGGTTGCTCGCCTTGCTTCAGACCGTTTCCTGATTTGTTCGCGAATGGATTCTTTTGAAATATTTGCTCTTGGTGATGTGGAGCTAACTTGTGGCTGAGACTGTGTACTTGTGTCTCTTTGCAGGAAGTTGTGGATTAACCAGTTAACGCTAAAATGTAATAAAAATCACATCAGAAAATTAATTGTCATAATCACGTGTACTTGTCAAATAACAGAGAAACGATGCACTAACTCAGGGCGACTCAAGACTTACTCCAAGAGGGAGAGAGTGTACATTCAAGACTTTGAGTATACCAATTCCAGATCCGACGACTTGAACTTGGTATCCTTAAAAGAAGCAATTCTTTTGAAGTCACTCAGTTGAACTAAAGATGCTTGGAGCAACTAAAGTTGGTGTTACTGTGATTCGGGTTTGATGGCTAGTCCTTACTGTGAATAATTATACTATCCTCTTGAAATATGTTTTCTCAATTACAGTGGGCCCTGTGTAGGCCAGCGAGTTGGTGACAGTCAACACTGGCTTAAACCTACTCCTATCAACAAGATAGAACGTCCAGAGACTACAACAACGGCTTAACGTCCCTGTCCACAGAAGGTGTGGCAAAAGAATGTCGCCCAAAATTCAACCCTCAACCAGGCTGAGGATTGAACTTGGTACCTTCTGTTTAGCAGTTAGGGATCTTTTCAGCTGTGCTAACCTTGCACATACGAGGTTGGTTAGCAGTTTCATCATATCTGTTTGTCTATCCGATGGTACTAAAGCCATATTACTGTAAATTAGTATCTGGTTTGAGGTTTCAGTGAGGAGCAATTTTATTGGGTTCATTCTGTGTGTACCAGAGCAAATCTGAACTGCAATCTAAAAATAGTGGTTTATCAAACCATGAAGATGAGCCTAACTAATCAAACGGTGCCTAATATAACGTTAATGAGCCATGGTACACACAAATGAACCCAGTTATTGAGGACAGCTTCAACTGATGTGTTTTATCTGTATGCATGAGCTTACCGGTCGGGACATTCCAACATAACCATGTGACCTGCATCAGGTATCACCTCAAGGGAAGATCCAAACACTGCCTGCAATCATGATCAATATCAACAATTTATATACTTTAAAAACTATTCCATTATACCCTGAATACCAAATTGATTTTTGGTAAGTACAAACACATATGTATTGGAAGGTTCCACGAAATCTATAAACACAGTAACATGCCATTTGTCTAGACTTAGAGTCCGACTAAGTTCTCAGAACTGGTTCTGGATAGACTGGCCTTGCTCATTGAGAGCCATTCAGCTTGCTCGAAAGCTGGTTAACTTAACCATGGGTTAGCCGTTAGGGGATGGTTAAATCTGCTAACTGTTGGTCAATTAACCATAAGTTAAATTCCCGTTGTTCAAAGGTCAGTTAAGGTTACCGTTCACGTTGGAACGGATCAAGACTTCAAAATTCAGATTTTCGCAGATTATAAATATACATGAAATGAACTTCTAGTAAAAAAAACTGTTTCTCAATAAGTCTAGTAGTTTGCGAGATATGACGAACGAAAGTTTTTACCGGAAGTAAAACTGTATGACGCGCGGTTTATTTTAGGTGTGATTTTCAAGAGACATGTTTTAGCTCAAACTACGAATATGTAAAGGATCAATGCTTCCTCAATTTTTAGTGTCATGCCGTCAAATTGGGCAAGTTGATAAAATAATAGCCAAAGATGAAAACTGTCCTGCCATTTTTTGAAATTCCGCTCCAATCATTTTTTATGACTCAAACAGTGCAGTTTTGTATGCTGCAAATGGGGATTTTTCTTTAAATGCCTGCAGAAAATTAATTAAATACGACTTCAATCAAAAATCGCCAGGACGGAGTTAGAGTAAAAATTGTGCTAAATCTTACAAACAAACTAAAAATGGATGAATATGAAACTGACAGGCGCATTTACTTCTTGAAATTGAATAAACAGTTTGAGTTGTGATGCTCGCATTTGTTTACAAACTAAAATTTTAAGAAAATATTTCCCCCATCACTCAGATAATTTTATAAGCTTTCCATACATACGGAAAACTAAAAACACCGCTCAAGGTGAACGGTAAACTTAAGTTGAAACTAACCACTGGTTAGCCAACCAATGGTTAGTTAAAACTTACCAAACCTTATCCTTTCTCAAATGAGTTAGCGACTTAACTGACCTCACTAGGTTGGTTAAATTTAACCATTGGTTAGAGAAAAACTGGTTAAGAGTTAACCAGCTTTCATCTCCAGTAAATACAACTGAACAAACAAAGATACATGAAAATGGAAACGAAAGTGGAATGCAATTTCTAAATTGAAATGTATAATTATAATTATAAGGTGATTGCCTTTTAAGGTACCCGAATACCATACTCAAAATAGATGGGCACTGGTTCCGGGTTACCAGCTTCTAATAAAGCCCCTAGGTAAACCTTTTATTTGGACACACATATAAGTATTTATATGGCAAACTCATCTATTAAATAAAATAATACTTTTTTCTCTTTATAATAAATTATTATTGGGGAGGAGGGAGGGCGCCTGGAAGAACTTACATTTAAAATATTGAGAGTATCTTATTTTATTAATTTATTTTTAGTGCAAATATTAATCAAATATTGTAATTTGGGGGGCTCTTAAACTGTGCTACACATGTATTTTCTACTATCCATCAGTATCGAGGCCAAGAGTACCATTTTGCCAACACAAACCCTGGAGCACGGGAGGGTGCAGGGTGGATCATGCCACTTGCTTCTGATAACATGAAGAAGGCATTTAATAGGGACACGGCTAGCAATTTTGAAAGACTTTCGAAACAACAAACCTCATGCATCCACTGCTCTTCCTCCAGAGTGACAAATCTGTCCTCAGCTCCATAAATCAACATCACTGGAACCATCAGCTCATTGTGGAAACTCTCACCTCCTTCCTCCCACAACTTAAAGTAACAATGGTAACTTAATATATAATTATAATGAAAAAAAACTAAGTATTTTGTAAACATAAATCAAATTTAAATTTATATGAGCTTATTTTGTGTTCACATTTGTTTAATTTATTATTCTCAGGTTTGATAACAATGAAAAGGAAAACCTTTTTGAGACTGCATGATCTTAAAAAAGGCTCTGTGCATGATCAGAATAACTGCTGATCAAAACAACTGCTGACTGAGAAGCATAAAATAGATAAAGGGGGGTTGTTTGAATAGTTTCTACTTTATACTTGCTAAAAAATTATAACTCTTAATACTAATGATAATACTAGCACTAAAATTAAATAGTAATAACAGTAATTAGTAGTATTATAAATTAAAACCATTATTATAGTAAGAACTAAATTAGAAAAATTCCGGTTATTAATTAAAAAATAATATTTCTCTAAAAGTTTTGACAAGGTTTTAAGATTAAATTTATAAGTCTGGAAATTTAAATTGGAGAATGTTTTAGAGGTTCAGGGGTGGTACAAATTAAGGAGAAAGAAC
Source organism: Umimayanthus nakama (assembly GCA_027574985.1). Lineage (NCBI taxonomy): Eukaryota > Metazoa > Cnidaria > Anthozoa > Zoantharia > Parazoanthidae > Umimayanthus > Umimayanthus nakama. The sequence continues at coordinate 1,621 of JAOBRG010349021.1, read as the reverse complement.
ATTGACCATATACGGCATAGGTAGTACTGTAGACAGCAGGGACAAAGAGATCATTTAGTACTAGAATGTGATTGCTTAATCTGAAATGATGGTGTGGACAGTATAATATTTGTTCAAAAATTTAGGGTGGCGACAGTCCATCATTTTATAGTTTTGTAGGTTATAAGCAGGATTTGGAACTGAACACGAGAAACAACAGGTTGCCAGTGCAAGGACATTAAGGTAAGTCTGATATGGTGATGAAGACTTGTTGCAGTGACAGAAGTGCCATGAATGCATTGGAGTTTTAAAATTTGAAATCCTAGAACTTTAAGCAAGCCATTGAGCTCGTTACATAACCTTGGTTTACAAAACTGTTTGAATATTTAAAACAGCCATGCTAAAACGTGAGTTATAAGCCCTGTCCTCTTTCGTTTCAATATTTTGGGGGTGTTTATCTGAGGCCAGATGGGGATTAGAAACAGTGTTTTAAGTGTGCAAAATTAAAAAAAATGAAAAAAGTACAATCTAATGGAGAAACTTGGAGGCCGATTGTTTCTTCTCTTTACTGAATTTTTGAATTGTATTTTTAAGAGGTACAGCCTTTGGCACTCATGCATTTATACCAGTAAATAAATTTTATCATTCCTTTTAAAATGCCATGTTGAAAAATCTGAAATACATGTAATAAACTGTGTGCATTTTAATTTTACGAATTCCTGTCAAAAATGTACATAGTTCAAATCCTGATTTTGTTGTGTATTGTAAAATCATAACAGGCTGCTTTATGTTTCTAGTGGTATTGTCTGATTATTTAAAGTTTGCAACACAGTTACTGAGTTAGAAAAAGTAACTTTGTGGCTAAATTTTGACATCTACTTGTCAGTTCATTTATAATAATGGCAGGTTCAGGGTTGTCAGAAGACATTATTTTATATAGATAAGTGTGGTTTCTATTTAAATTTTATATTGCCATAAAGGATTTGATGAATAACATACAGTAATGTTGGAAAAGTGAGAATAATGTTAAGGAACTTTATGAAGATATTTCCTCACCTGCCCCTCCATCACGGCCTTCAACACATAGGGTGGTGCATGGAATGCCTTTGTCTTCTTTGCTATTGCTCTGGAAGCATGTTGATGTATTGCTCGCCTGCCAACAATGATCTCAATAATCACATACATTCTCTTTTATACACACAATTAATACCAGCTGTGACCCAAAAAAGGATGAGGGAGCATGGATTGCACATTAACAAAAAGTTAGGGTATGTGCCACACAGTGTAGTTAATCAAAGTTGATGAATTGGCACCCAGCGACTTCCACTAATTTGTATCCTGCTCTAAATTAAAGTTAAACCAGTATATCTACAGATACATAGTGCTGCGCTTTTTAGTGTTATAGTTTAGCACTGGCTAACGTACAGAACAAACATAGGTAAATTTTGCAGGATAGGAGTGGAAGCGAAATGTGGCAACACGATGTTTTTACTTGCAAGGTTTGACAGTATTGCAATAATTCGTTTTTTATTATACACAGATTTTACTCAACAAATATATTTGTAAAGGAATATGCAGTTACAAAGTCTAAATAAAGTGCATAAAACCTAAACAGCTGTCAGTTAAATTATTTGACATTAAG
>JAOBRG010349020.1:15955-28570 GCA_027574985.1 Umimayanthus nakama | reverse complement strand
AATAGAGTCTATTTATGAAACATTTCTTGAACCGCTCCGTATTGACCTTAGGCAACAGGCTACCCACTTTTCTCAGATTATGTGTAGTGCTCTTGACTTTGGGTAGCAACTCGTGTAAAGGATGCTTGACTACTTAACTACGTTTGTAACAACGGCGAAGGAAATTCTGTACAGTAGTAAGCTCCAGACTAGAGAATTGAATATATATTTCAAAGAAAGTGATCTATAAAAGTGTTAAAAGAACCGAAGAAAATCAATCATGCAAAAACTTACCCGGAAAACACTGGGTGATGGCACAGCCAAATGTCGTTGGAGGTGGTAGGCCCGAATGAAGAACCACATACTTCAGATCAAACGCGCTGCAGTAGATCAGTAAACAAAAATAAGAGTTTTAAGTAAAAGCAATAGCAAAACCCGAGTAGTGGTATAAAGTCTGAAATAAAGGAAGCTCAAGGAAGCTTCTGCAATTAATAAATTAGACTAGAAAAGTTTACAAACCGACGTGAAGCTGACGAACATACATTTGAACAACAATTGGTAAATACATATTACCAGTCTAACATAACAGAAGTAATTTGTCCGGAAGCCTTTATTATACAACATAAAATGAGATAAAACAACTACCATAAAAAAGTTTATAGACAAAGAGATAACTTTTCATCAATAACTTCATAAGATAGTGAGATCATAGAGCAGTTGGCATCATTTTTTATGTTACGTGCTAGAACATTATCATTTTGGTTTGGAGGTCTCTGAAAATCATTTAGCAAAGGGATTTATTGTGGTTTAATATTATCTTTATTATTGCTATTGTAATTATTATCAACCTAATAGTTCCCATTCCTTTTCTCAGCCGTTGTCTTATTCAAGCCTTTTGAGTGCCACGCCATAACCTGCCACTACTCTGCAAAAATAAATGTATTTAATGCACAATGGGAACCCCTCAACCCCATAAAACTTGCTGTTTATGAAATTCTTTGCCACAGTTTAATCAAATTGCAAACATTCTAATAAAAAAAACATGTATGTACAATTAACTTGCAGTGAAAAAAAAATATAGCTTCGGTAAGTGGTCTGCTGACTTTACGAACCTGATAACTCCTAGCTGGCCGATGTGATAACAGTGTCGCTTCAGGAAGGCAATCCGTCCCAGGGCCGTTACTTGTAAGGAACTGTCCCCTGTTGGCTCCAAACCGCAGGTATTACCCGAGTCCAGCTTGTTGAGGGACACATGCCGAGCAATTGGCGCCTGGAATTCTACACGAATACAACAGCTGTCAGATACTGAGCTCATGTCGCAGTTGGGACCCCAAAGATGCATCTAAGGGGTGTTTACATGATACCGGATCGAGTTTCATTCCGATTTCACCACTCATCACATCACATCGCGTAAGCTTTGTTTTGGCTCGAATTTGTTGGAGCCAAAGTTCTCCGAGTGGAACAATAAAAAAAAAATAAACAATAACACACTAATTTACATTCATAATTCAAACCTAAAATTTCTGATATTTTGTTTAAAAGACAGGATAATAGGTTTTGTTCTCACACTTTCAGGGAGAGAGTACCAGTTCTTAGCGGCAAAATACTTAAAAGAGTTAAGTTCATATGTAGCAGTCTTCGGAGTAGCTAGTTTAAGAATTGTTTCTGTAAGTGACTAACTACCAGTCCTAACATTAAACATGTTTTCATATACAGAGGGTAACTATTGCAATGAAGTCATTGAAGTCAGATGTAAGTATACTGAATATTCGCTGATTAAAAAGAGAGATTGTTCCAGCTTTGTTCAAAAGATCGTTATAATCCGAGTTCCAGTCATTAAATATTGCCCGAAGTACACGCTTGTTAAGGCTCTCTAACTTGTCAGTATTTCTGGAGCTATAAAAAAGTATCTTTATTTATTTATGTGATCCCAACTACAAAAAAAATTCAGAATGAGTAATTCCAAAACGAGTTTATCCCGGTAGTCCCGCTGGGTTGGAATTTTTGTTCTGGAATGGAATCAGGCTATGTATTCAACAGCTACTATGTAAAGAAGGTGTGGAATTAGGCATATGGAATCAGCAGATCGGCTGATTCAAATTTTCGATCCTTCTATGCTTTTACCGCACTCTTATTCCAGAATGAGGAATTCTAAGTAAACATGAAATAAAACGGATTTATAAACGGTAACGGAATCAAACTCATTAAACCTGTAATGTCATTGGGCTGTAAACTGGAATATTTGACTGGATTGCAGAACACCCCCTCCCCCACTCGAGTTAATTTAAACCGCTTTATTACTGCATATTCCTCATTCTATAGAAAGATGTGAGAGTGGACTCCAGAACAAAAGCGGGAAGGTGTTTTCCAGGAGAGCTTTACTCTGCAGTTATATGAGATAGAATAAGAGCAGAGGTACAAACAAACAGAAATCAAGTATAAACCAACTAAAGATACCTCGTTCCTGATCCGTTGAGTCGATAGAGGAATCACAAAACTGAGATAGTGTTGCGTGCGTCAGCAACAGATTCAGAACATTCGTGAAGAAACAGATCTTGGAAGTGTTGGAATGAAGCAGATCAAGGTCTACTAGCTGCAGTTCCTGACTTGCTTGGACAATTGCCTGGAACTCTGGTGTTCTGACTAGCAGCGGAGCTGCGAATGAGTCTACAGTTCCACCATGGGTTGCTGCAATACCTAAAAAAAGTACCAGATTAATCCCAATAAGTAGCCTCTCTCTTATAAACGCCAACCTACTATTTAATAGAAAATGTCCCTTCTGACGAACATCCTCGTTGTATAAACATCTCCACCTTCTCAAGATTAGAATAGGGGCGGTAAAACGGCAACTAGATAGTGTTTGGATAAAAGCGTTGTTCTCCCTGCACTTCATTAAAATAACTTTGAATACTAATAACATTGTAAAGTATATCTAATTAATCCCTGTGCTTTGGAAAGCCAACAAAGTTTGCAGCATAACAAAATTAAGACTCTGTAAGATTCATGCAACTATCGGAAACTACAGCATTCAGTTTGGCATGTATCAGATACCTGTGGCGTTTGAAAAGTCTGTAAACAGTTGCGACATTGTTGACAAAACTCTGCAAGCTGACTCAAGTTTAATTACTGTTAGATCACGGTTAGTTCCTAACGGGGTTAGAAATGATTAGTACCATAACTATGCGATTTTCACAAAACATCGCTAAATACCTCTTAACAAATCAACCATCTTTGTTAAGAGTTCCTTCGCCACCACATTTGGGTCTCTTGCCGACTCTGTCCATTGACCATTGTTGTTCAACACAACCACGTCGGAAGAAGGCCACCTGCAATCTGAAGTAGGCAAAAATAAATATTGCCTTGCTTATCATTTACAACAAAAGTACTCTAAAACATGCTGGAGTGGCCAAACAGTTGGTAAAAATGCATGTAAGGATCAATAGATATATTGTGTTTGCGTACTATTTGCTTGAAATGAATAAGTAAAGAGAATCAACATTAAATTTATAAGACTATTGTAACAATGTAACACATAAATTCACGCACAGCTTCAAATTTATAGGGTATCCGCTACTATCGGGCCGAACCTTTGACACTTGAGGGGGAGGGGGGAGGGGTTTGGAAAACTTTAAAAAAACTTCCTACAACACCAAAAAGCCGTAAAAAACGCATTCGATAAGCTTTATACCACGAACCACTTTTCAAAAAACTAGAGTCCTCGTAATGTGCCCCTGAGCAACTGATCTTTTTTTGGCGACTGACACTCACCAGAAGGTTTGGAAATTCCTCTGGAGGGAATGTGTAGGCAACAGTTATACACTATTACTTTCACCAGATTCACGTGGAGCTGTTTGGACATCGCTTCAAGTCTGTTGAATATACACAAATCTTAATCCATTTTATAAAAATGTTGTTATCTGAGAGGAGGGAAACTAAAAGCACGTTAAGGTATGTCCTAATGGATGAACTGGAATAACTAATCAATTTTGGTTTATAGCACAACCTCTCAAACAGACTGACAACATATTTACACTCTAGCAATAAATAAACCAAAAACTCTTGAAATTGAGAACAATTCTTAGTTCATGAACGAACAAGCTACCAACGCAAACATGAAAAATCCCAAAAAGAAACCTCTTCAAATCAGCATCCTTTTAGTAGTCATTTTGTGGTGCAACTCAAAACAATTACTGATTCGAAATCTAAACCAATGGTTATAGGTCAAATGCTACAACACAGCAAGTTTCTCTTCAGCCTGCAGTACTTTCATATTTTGCCCTGTCTAAACCAAAGGAACACTGGATTCTATTTGACGAGAGCCAAGGACCACATGATAACTTGAGCTTTGTGACTCTTTGTCATGAAGGGTCGATGTGCAAAGCCAACTAAGGTTTGGGCCCCTGGCGGATTGAGAAATACACCAAAAGCCGATCTAAGGCTCAAGAGTGGTTTATCATCTGCGTGATGCAAAGACAAAAACTGCAACGTGTCGAGCTGCAATCGGGAATTAAAGAGGCCGTTCTAGCGAGTGCTGTGAATGTAGTACCTCTAGGTTCTTGATTATTCAATGCACAAAACCCATTATGAAGAGGTTTGTATTGCACTAACCTTCTCGGAGCAACATTTTTCTCAAACATTGGTCTTCCAAGGTTCTCCGCCAGGGCTTCGTTCATGACTACAAAAGGATTGGAAGACTTTGTATTACCCAAGCGAAACTTGTCGGCTTCATTTGTTCCCTCAGGCTCAGACTCTGATGGCATAATAAGAATAATTTCTTCAGTAATGCATAACTGTAGAATTTTTTTTTGACTCGAACTAAAATACCTCTACACAGGGTTGACATTGTGAACTGGATGTGAAATTAGGACTTTTCCAGGACTTTCCAGGTCCTTTTCCAGCAAATTCAAGAAACTTCTGTACCATATAAAACAGACTATTTTAGTAAGCTTTTCTATTCTGTACTTTAATTCCGCAACGAATTATACAAGATTTTCTTCTGCAGCCTCCACTGTTTTCAAACATTGTAATACAGAAGGTACTGTGTACGTTGTCACAAACAACTCATTTCGAATCTTTTTTGCAGTAAAACCTGATTTCAAGGACTTTTCAGGGCTTGTAAATTTCTTTGGCCATTCGCAGTACTTTCCCGGATTTTCAAAGACCGTGGCTGCCCTATTTATACCATTGAGAACTAGTTCGGATCTTCAAACAGAGAGAAGACTACGAACAGAACCCAGCGTACTTATAGCTCCTAAGCTTGCACACAGGCATATAATGTACTAGTTATTTCATACTCTATTATACATAACAGAGGGGTTAGCGCAGTTGCACAATGAGAAGATCCTGAAGTCCCTGGTTCAGTCCCCCGTCAGGTCGAGGGTTGAATATTTGGGTGACTTTCTTTCCAGTCACTCAGAGTTTCACTGTTGCGTTGTCGGTAAATGAGTACTTGCATACATAGATTGCATTGAAGCGGCTGCCAGTTGCACCTATACACGCACGAAAAATCCCACAGCGGTGGCGCAGCAGTTGAGGTTTACACTGGTGCCACACTGCTTTCCACACTAATATCACAGGGTGGCAATATGCCACTAGTGTGATATCTGTGGTAGTGACTGTTGACAGTATTAAGACAGCGGTGTAATTAACTGTGCTGTGACAGCAGTGGCCTAGCACTGTGGCGGCGGTGCTCACACTAGTTTAACAGGGATGTACATGTCACTCTGACAGTTGCCTTGGCAACTGACAGCGCTGCTAAAACACTGCCAGTTGCCATCGCTGCCACACTAATGTACACATCGTTACCTCAGCACTGTCACTTCCACTGCTGTCACAATTCTGTGCTCAGTTTCGCTGAAACAGCACTGCCCTCGTTTTCACTGTCACAGCGCTGTTCACATATGTGTCTCAACCACTGTGGGATTTCTCCTATGTATGCTTCTAGTCCACCGGGAGTAAACTGTTCACTTGAAGCGCCTTTGAGCATTCATATGGAAAAGGCGCTAAACAAATGCACCATCTTAGTTTATTTTTTATATATATTTTTATTGTTCATAGCTTTACCAGGTCATTTAAACAACTATTTTATACACCTTTTATTAAAGATGTAGAGCCACCTTGTAGAAATGTTTCAGTAAGCTATTTTTATTATTATTATTATTAATAATATTATTATTATTGTTGTTATTATTAGAGTAATTAATTACTATTCTTACTATTGTAACAACAGAAGAGCGTTTCCTAAGAATTTCCTTGATGAAGAGCGACATTCTTTTAACTAGTTTAATAACACACGTATGGAGACTTGTAAGGAGAATTGCTTGGTACTGTACAGTGAAAGCTACTTACCAGGTGAGTGTTGCCAATAGAGAATCAAAGTTGCAAGTGCATCCACGTGGTTTACCAAACTCCGCACGTAATCGTATCTCTCGCTCTTGTTGTAGCCTATAGAGGTCACGTGGTAACTAGCGATCTCTGCAGCACTGAACACCCTGAGAAGTTCCACCATTGCTGTCCTCACGCACTGACTACGCTCTACCTTGGCGCTGGAAGGAGCATGGGTCTGCTGCTTCGACCGGTTCGACTGCGCATTGGCAGACATATCAACGCTTCTTAAAACAGTGTCACCTTGAGAAAACAAAGATAAACTAATTTTCTTAATGTACATTTTTTGCGACAATAGATTTGTAAGAATAACATATGTTGCTAACCTTACATGCTCTCTGTAGAAAGATGAGTCTCGAAACATGAACAATTTTAAGAGATCCTTAAAGATTTAGTTGTTTCGATTAGCCTGTATAGATTATAAATTCAAGTTTATTCTTTTAATTCTCGCATCATTTATTGTCTCTATATCTTATGTTTGAACACTGATTTCTTTGTTAATGTTAGCAAGGTACGACTGAATACTATTACGATTTATATCATATTGTTTTTAATTTTGGAACCATTGTAAAGTTTGCTTGGTAACATTGCAAAGCGCTAAGAGCAAATTGATTAAGCACTTGAGAAATAAAGGCTATTATAACGATATTATTTTTTATTATTTTCTCCACAGGTACTTCACTCTTACTGATAGCAAATCGGCTTTACCAACGCCTTCAAAAGAGGGGATATTTTCACACAGATTTATCACATACAGTATATCGCTTTTAGTGTGATACCATTACATTCGAAAAGATCAGTAAAGTTGTTCAGAAAGATTCGGGTATCAGCATCTAAATTAATCGTCAAATGAATAACGCCATTACCGTGACTCCTCCTGGATATACAGTATGTCGAATTGTTACTGAGGAAGATTTATACACGCATGGTACTTGATTTTCTATTAGCAAATTAAAAATTAGTAAACGGATGCTTGCAGATTATTTCTACTAATACGTTTGGCAAGAAAGTTAGCAACAATTTCAAAAGATGGTAACCAAGGTCACGGATGTTTGGCTGGGTTCCTTGTTGTGACACAAACAACATTCAGTCAAAGTGCAATAAGAATACGCACCTGCAGGGTTCGTACTGTCTTGACCTTTTAAACTACATGACTGCATGACCGCCCTTTTCCATGACCTTTACGAGTTATTCACAGTCTAAAACTAACCGTGTTTTCTTGATAATAACTAAAACTATTCTGAAATCGAACTTGCACTGGCTGGATAGACTAACGGTAGTCTTAAGGATATTAAGACACTAAAATAATCCGAAGGGAATCCATATATCTGTTCGTGAATGGGGCTTCTAGCTCTAAAATAAACTGATTCATGTTTTAGAAAAAAAGCAATATTCATTTCAATGGTTTTCCATGAACAACACCAAGATTCCATGGTTTTCCAGGCCTGGAAACGTATTTGTAAAATTCCATGACTTCCCATGTTTTCCATGACCAGTGCAAATCCTGGTTTGGAACTCAAAACCTGTCCAAAGTTGTTAAAGATTCATACCATCGTCTAAAGCTGCTTCCATCTTAGTGATAACCTCGTCATGCTCGGAGAGAAATTTCCTGTGTCGGTCTAACAGTGTTGGGCTTAACGGGTCTGAACTTATTTGCAGCATGTCTATTGCTGTAGTACCCGACTGAAACAAAAGACTGCCACGCTTTTTGTCTTCTGGGCCCAACAGTCGCCTCATTTGGTTAAGAAAGGGTACAACGCCAAGTAGCGAAGGCTCTGCTGTAATGCTTGCGTCTGTTTCTTGAAAAAGACAACATAACAAATGTGAGATCCCGCAATTTGAAAGCAAAAGCTATTAGTTTCTATCCCGTCATACGCTACTGTATAAAGTTGAAGTCTTTCTTTTCTTTATGTTCTCTTCTCGTCTCGTATTCTCTTTTCTTTCATTAGTTAATTCATCCATATATACCCCAATGCACCCGTCTGCCCATCGATCCACGTATCAATAAGTCAATCAATCCACGATCTTTCCATCCATTCATCTATCCATCCGATCATTTTTTCGTTTACAAAATTTATATATTCATTGGTTCGTTAACCTAATCCTTCATTCTTTCATCTATTCATGTATCCGTCTATTCTTCTCCTCCTTCTGTCTGGACATTAATTACAGTACTTAAATGACTCATCTTTTTTATTTAAGATATTTACAACCAAAAAACTGTGACTCGACATTGTTAGAGTACACCAGGTCTGAACTACAGTGGCACAGAAACAGTAACCACAAATCCGTTGGCAGTTGGTGTCATCTAATATTGGGCGGCTAACTACCTGGACGGCAACTATCTTCTGGTTAATATTTCCCTCAATTAAGCGTCTAACTCTATCGACTGCAAGCTAGTGACATTTTAGATACAACTATTATACCTTCAGTAAGCCTGCCCTTTGCCATGTCTAGTAGCGTCTTGCACATCTGTCTGGTGTTTGCTACTGTACAAGCCAGATCGAGGCAGATCATTGTCGGAATAAGCGACGGTGACAGAAACTTAGCGAGGGCAAACTTAGTTGGAGTGAGGTCTTCTTCTCCATGACTTGACAGGCCAGTTGGCAACGCAGGTGACGTCAGCAGCTTATCAACAAGGTTTGACACGTCTGACGTAGTAACCCCAACAGCTGCTGCCATAGCAACAGCTCCAAGAGCTGACTTTCCCTTAACACCTCCCTGACGACCAAGAGTCCGTCGCCCTCTTGGCTGTAAGCTTGTCAGCTTTTTCACGATTCCTTCGTACTGCTCAGCAAAGACTGCAGACTGTGAACTGGGTTTCTCCTTGATGTTAAACATCTTGACAACCTGCTGCGCCCTGTCGTAGTTGTCTTTCCTCATGCACATGTAGATCAGGGTATCTGGTGACGAGAGCATGCGAGCAATCACGGTGTCGTCCTTGATAACCAACCCAGTTTCGGAGGTCCTTGCAGTGACCTTGTGACGCCTCGTTGCTCTCTTCTTAACCAACACAGCTCCACTCCCGTTGTCAGTTCCTAAGTAAAAGGAACATATTGGTTGATTCATCCCCCTATCCATTCATCAATTAATTAGTTCATTCATTCAATCACTCGTTCATCCTTAATTTTTCTAAGAGAGTAGAACTGCATAACAGGGATAACTTACAAACGGAAGGTGGCAAGAGTACCTAAAAGAAGCCAAAGGATTATTTAGATATGGGTAACCTTAGGTATGTAACACACCAAATCGAGTATATAACTGTCGGACAGGATCAAAACATAGACTATGTTTCTAAAAAGAAACATTTTCGCACGTTTTGGAACTATGTGGAACGATGAAACAACAAAAAGGATAATATAGAAGTTATAAATTCTTACGCAAAGCAGAGGCGTTCGTTGAATCTGATCAGGGAGGCTGTGAATCAGAAACATGATACACAAATAAACTAATGGTTCTTGTATGAGATAAGTTAAGTGAAGTGGTAAAAAAATGGTCTCAGTAAATAACAGAACAGCTAATTTACACCTGAAATGAGATAAAACTGGTAAAAATCTTGGAAACAATGTAGAATTGTGATAAGGGAAGAAGTTGAACAAGTGAGGACAAAAGTCCAGAGAGTTTGAAACTAATTAAAAATTCAGCAACTGTCACAACAAAGAATAGTGAAAAAAATGGCTTCCTATGCAAGATTGAACAGATGGAATACTCCTTAACCCTGAATTCGGTCACTTACAACAGCTTACCATGGCTTGGATGAAGTTTCCTCCAGCCCAATAAAAAATATATAGATATTTAGAATCTTTCGCACATGCGCGTATCACAAGAAACCAAACACGAGGCTAAAGATTATTTTAGATTTTTTCTCAACATTCTTCCCAGAAGATAAGAATATATGTACAAAGAGCGGACCATTTTCACGCTTAGTGTTTTTAATTATGTATGTATAAATTTATTAATGTTTCAGGGCGGGGGGGGGGAGACAAGGGAAAAAGTCGTGTTCTATATCATGCACCGTGTTTCGACCGGAGAAGATAACTGCCCTGCTTATCAGTGTGGAAAAATCTTGTACTGACCAAAATGTCCAATCTGCTCTTCCCCCTTCGAAAGTCGAATGATCTGTCCATAAGAATGCCACGAACACAACATTGAAATAAAACTCTTTTACGAGTGATGTAAGGTTAGACCACAAGTAAAGATCAATAAACAAACACCTGTTGTAAAATCCTGGCTCAGATACGGGCTGGATGGAGATTCTCCAGAACGTTCTTCAAATTCAGTGCCACCTCCGACAGGCTTCCCAAAATTTGATTTAGGTTTGTCTGTAAGACGTACATAACGGTCAGTGGAACATTGCATCCTTATTCCAACGTTCAGGAGAATCACAACCAAAACAGAGAATAAATGACAACAAACCGACTCTTCGAAGACAATAATGACGAGGGAACTTGTAGCAACCACCAACGCAATGTTTCTGCATTTTCACATTCATCTGAAGAATGTGTTTCTCACAAACTTAATGTTACTACCTTAATACACGAGTAGCACTTTAATTCGTATCTAGAATTTTAACTAATTTATGAATAACAAAATAAGAGAAAGCTAAAATATTTACTGAACATTCGATCACTGTTGTCCTGTTCACAGAGCCACACAACACTTATATGGTTAGCATCCTTCCGTCTCGTGAGATGATGGGTAGCACACTAGTTCTTTTGGCACAGTAATGGTAATAACTTCAATATGATACATAAGGTTAGGTCGGTCAGGCCATGAAGTGCATTGTAAAGCAGCGAACAGTAACAGCTAAGTGAAGATAAATGTTGCGTAAAGTAAAATGTAATGTATTGAAACACAATATAGTATAATGTAGTGTAGTGTAATGTAAAGTAGTGTAATTTATGATATTGAATGTATTGTATTGTTAATGTAATAGTTACATAAAGTTAACCAAGGATAATGTAATTCATTTAATAAAAGATAACGTAATGTGTAGTGTAATTGAGTGTAACTGAGTGTAATTGAGTGTATTGTATCACAATGTTCGATACATTTAGAAAATAAAGGCTAAGATAAAGTAAAACGAAGGAAATGAGAGTAAAACAAAATGAATGTTCAAAATGTGAAATAATGCAATATAAAGTGATTAAGTGTTATGTAATAAAAACAATATAACATAATACAAACGTAAAACCAAAACGTGTAGCTAATATTCTCCTCACCTGCCTCTTCATCTTCATCAGACTCTACATCTCCTTGCTCCCCTACTATCCAGTCACTCCCACTGCCGCTGGCCATCTTTTGGTGAAACTTTCTCGACTTCCTCCTTCCCCTCGCTCCCCGCGTCATCTCGTCTCGTTCCCTCTCATTCCACGTCACCAGTTGCAGTCTCCACTGGGCCTCGTTAATGTATTGACTCAACCTGGAGAGATGCTGTTCAAGCGTATCTGACGATACACTGGTCCTCACCCAGTCAGAACTCCACCGTACGTCCCGCTTGGTAACATCTGTAGCAAAAAACTCAAGACTCAGCACACACTGAATTCATAAAGCCTGGAGCGAACATGGAGTCGAGGCATTTAAGCACAGGACAAAAAAATATTTGTTGTCCTAAAGAGCCTCAACTCCATGCTCCCTCCAGGCTCTATGAATTCGGTGTATAGGCGAGAGCATACATGGGTATGTTACAGAAAAGAAAGAGAAAACGTTTTCGTTGGACCTTGAAAAAATTGTCCGCCACATGTAAACTTTCTGTTCCATCTGCCAATACCAAGAATATCAAACACAGCATCACTTTAGTGGTTTTAAGTCAAACTGTTTGTTTGTCCAGTTACAAGAACTTACAAACCGTAGTTGTTCGTATACAGTCAGTTGAAATGTCAGTTCAGTTCAGTTTCCAGTTTCTTTCATAAAATTTCAAGATATCACCACATCGATTGGTTTTTCTTCAAGCTTTTCTTTATAATATATAATATGATACAATATAATTTAAAAAGGAATTAAAAAGGTTTAAAAAGGAATTCAGCCCAGCTTTCATGTACTTCTACTGATATCTCGCATTTTCATGTTTTTAAATCTTGCATGTTGTCATAAACTTTATTCTTTTTTACATTTATCTATGCACGACCCCACAAGCTACCAGCTTTAAATTTTATCGTGTCCAAACTAAGTTTTATTATTATTATTATTATTATTATTATTATTATTATCGTTATAACGATGATGATGATGTTTTTACAAGTATTAGATATT
>JAOBRG010349009.1:0-13647 GCA_027574985.1 Umimayanthus nakama | reverse complement strand
CTGTAGTTGCATACACCAGCTGTGTGTTGGGATCCGAACAGTAATCCTGCCCTATCCTGTACCCTACAGACTTCCCTAATTCGTCTCCCCTTTCTGCTGCAACACGTTGAGCCAGAGACTTGGCTGCAATCCTTCTTGGTTGAGTGACGACAATCTTTGGTTTCTTTTGGTAGAGTTTGGGGTTCCTGTTTAGAAAGAAAGGTAGCCATACATCTGTAAAGCGTTTTCTTGGAAAAACATTTTTGCACATTTTAGAAACGCGTAGTTTTATGCTAGAAACAGTTGGTTCTCCTCAATTGTTCAAATGCTACGTGCAGGTTTTGTCCATGGTAGAAAGAAAGGGGTTTTTTTATTACTAAAGGGTTGCCGACGTTAACTAGATGTTAAATTCAAGGATTTTTCCAGGCCTTTTGCAAGCAAATTCAAGGACCTTATGTACCAAAAAAGCTTTGTCATTCTGTTTACCAATTTAGCAATGAATTGTACAAGACTTGCTTCTGGGGAAAAATCGAGCCTCGGTTTTGATACATTTTTACATCAAAAGTATTATGCCCGGTCGTGACAAACAGCCTATTTTGATAATTATTTGCAGTTAAAGGTGAAAAAATGTTGCCTATTCCAGGATTTTGAAGGACCGCAACCCAAATTCAAGGACTTTCCAGGAAATGGAATTTTCTTTTGTCAATCACAGTAATTTCCAGGATTTTCAAGGAAGGTGGCAACCCTGTTACTCTTTCACAAAGTTCAGAAAAAAGTTAGACAGCCCGAGTAAACTTTACCGAGTAAAAAGAAGGCGCACACAACGGAAGGCTTTTGCCTGTAGTTATTCAACTACTTAGAAACATGTCTAGAGTCCAACACTGGGAATAGACTGAGCCTTTTTTCACATTGTTCCGGAAAGTTTTCGTGTCATAAAAGCAACAATGAATGGACTTTCTGTTGACAATATGAATAATCTTCACGGCTTACTTTTCATTGACGTACGGAACGTGGGATGCACCGTTAGTCGAGTGTGCATGCCGGGTAGGTTTTTATTCCGTGAAAAACCGACGTAGAGTAAACGCCGACCGGATAGGCACGTTATTATTCTAGCTCAGCCATATTTTGTCTGTTGGCACAAGTAGTTATCTAGTACAACATAATTACACTTTATCGTTTCGTTGTGGTGGACATCCTCCAGCAACACGGGTAATAACGTTATCTGTTGACATTCTACTGCACACATGTTTTAGTTGTGTGGAAAAAAGCCACCAAGTACATAGTAATAGGACAAATATTTCGCATTCTCTTAATAAACGTTACAGTACGAACGAACTATACAGTACAGGGCCCGGTTGTACAAAAGGTGGATAACTTTATCCAGCGGATAAATCCCTATCCAGCAGATAAAAATGGCGCATTCTTTTAAAATTTTGATTGGATAACGAGCAGGTTTTATCCACTGGTTAGGGATTTATCGGCTGGGTAAAGTTATCCACCCTTCGTACAACTGGGCCCAGTACAACACATAATAATATGAGACAGTAGCTTTTATCTGTGTCATTATTGGTGAATAATAATGAAAAAAGGCGTTAAAAGACTAGGAAAGAAATGTAATGATCAATGACTGCACCTGTTGTAGTCATCAATAATGAACTGCGGGACTTTCGTAGACTTGCCACAACCTGTTTCACCGTGAATACACGTCACACGATTTTTCTTGATGTGATCCAGAATAGCATCTTTGTACTTTACAACAGGCAACTCTTCATTTCCTGCTTGTACTAAATATGTAATAAATAACAAAAACAAAACCGGTATTAATAGTGGAAACAATAAAAATAATTTCAAAACTAAAAACAATAATAATAACAATAATAATAATAATAGTATTAATAATAACAATAAAGGTCAAAGAGACTTCTCTTAGATAATCCTAACAATTTTTTATAGGATGATGTTCAGATCAGCAATGTGATAGTCATCGAAGTCCTCAATATAACAGAGATTCCAAGAGTGTAAAGCAAAAACAAACAGTAATAGTACGTTTTGTCAAACAGCTGTACTGAAAACATGCCATTCCTTTTTTACTTTGACAGGGTGTTTTTTAACGCATCGTCTTAACATTTGTACCATTTCTGAGCTCCGTTTCGTGAACTTATCTGCAAATCCGTTTACATTTTTGGAAATAATTTGCATGGGCTAATTTTTTTTGACATTTGAATGTATCTCTCACATACGAAGCAACAACGAGGTCTAGAGAGTTCTTATATTGATGACACCATCCACACAATTGACAATTATTTACACATTCTAGCTTGCATGTTCTCAATTCACCGGCTTCTTACACGCAAACCTTAACCGTAATGTAAAACAATACCAAAAGTTTACACCTTCCTTTCCTGAAACAATCTCCTCGTCAAGTGTCAGATTGTCTTCCATCTCAAAGGGTACACTACCATCATCGAACCCGCCTTTCACGGTTTCTTCTTCTTTCTTCTCCCGGTAAATTGTGCGCTCTCTCTCGCTTCCCCCTAATGCAGTCAGGTGCTTTTCACCTAAATGGTGATCTTCCATGGTAGCTGTCGACACTCTTGCTACAGTAAGTGTTTCGCTAGTTCCTTGACTTGAAGCGACAAGGAAGCTGGAAAACACTTCTGTGGAATTTTTCCTTCCCACTGAAAGGTAGTACTTCCTCCGCTGCTCATTCAAACATTTGTTTTCTTTCACCACGGTCTCGTACACACTGGCGGTTTCCTGGTTCACATAAGCTGTATTTTTTCCAGGCAAACAAAACAAAATGTTGTTTTAATTCTTTTGAGCAGAACGCGAGGTTCAACTGCCCGAGAAAAGCTACGTAGTTTCTAATCAAATCAACCCAAGATAGTTTTCGGGCAAATTGTCGGGTATGCATGTTACGAGGCCCCAGCATAACCTAATCTTGTCGTAATAAAACCCTTAGGGTATTTTTCTCAATTTTATACCTGGTTTAAAATTTCACGTCATGAGTGTGATGCAGGTAAGTTCTGGCAATTGCTTCAAAGAAAATTGGCCAGTTTGCTTCAAATGCTTGTTTTTTCTCAGTGATTTTTCAATACACAGATCAAGAGTTTCAGACTTCCGGTCCAAATTCAAAGGAAAAATGAGCATTTATTAAATCAGACCACTGTTCAACATCGCAAAACACAACAGCCTGAATTAATGAGTGCTCACTTTTCTTTTGAATTTGGACCGACAGTTCGAAACTCTTGATCCGTATATACAAGCACTGCAACCCAGTGCGTGCGAAAATGTGAACCAACCCATAGAACACTTCATGGTTAAGGTACTTGAAACAGTACCTTAAAATAACTTAAAACCGTCTTGAAGAATCAAACCTTTGAAACTTGATAACACTCTAGTCTTAACAGAGCCTCACCTCCAGTCGAGTCTTGCAACTCCATGTACCAAGGGACAAAATACCGACCTACATAAACATCCTGGGCCTCAGGGAATTCGTCGTCGATCCTCAACAGTCCAGCCAGGAGGTACAAATGATAGAAGATGGTCTGTTTGTAGATACATACCAAACGTTAGTATCCACACTACAGCATGATGTCACATCTCAGTGCTAATAGCTGACGCCCCAAAATCTGATACAACTGAAATAAATTAGCAGGCAACTCAAGTCACGTCTGCAGGTGCAGTAGTCTTGATGCTTCGATTCGTTACCGTGGCAATGCAACAGAACAGTTCCAGCAAAAAAGGATTTTTTCATTTTTGCAAAAACGCTGCTTTTAGATTTTCACTTCAAATTACACGCATCACTTGTCAATGAGACTGTAACGTTTTCATGAACTTATCTTCAAGTGATTGTGAAAGACAGCTGTTCATTTATCTACAAAAATGTGGTGCAAAAACCTTTTTTGAGATAAAGTGATTTTCCTGTCAGATTCTTCCTTTTATGCCTTTGACGACTAAACGGTGATCGCAACTACGATCAAGCATACATTATTCAACTTCCAACAAACGGATTGTGAGCATATTTGGCAAAAAGACAATTTAGTGCCGTTCTGAAATTTCCGCGTTGTCATGGAAACAATAAAAACTATCACAAAACTAAAACAGTCATATCAAACTTTTTTTATTGCCGCAAACGAGTCTAGCGAGCGAGCAGCAGTACTAGTCGTAATGGGCTTCCTGTAATCAATATTGCCAAATAGACTTGGGCAAGACTGACAAAATCATGCCAGTTCTAAAAGTCAACTTTTGGATTGGCTACCTATATATGATCTCTAGATGATTTGGTGAACATGCAGTATGTTGGTCAGCAGCAATGTTTATGGCTATATCTGATCGCATACTTTTTGAGGAGAACTGTGCCAAATACGCGAAACATTCGTGCAAAACGGTTCTGAATCCATACAAAGTGACACAAAAAGGTTCACTGAAGACAGCAAGAGTATGACTGTTAAGCTATCATTATCCCCACTCAATCTACAGTGTGGTTTTCGTGAGAAGACAGGAAAATTCTTAAAATTGCCACTGCAAAACCCAAACGGACGTAGTAACATGTCCAGCTGCCAAACTATACATGTAAACTGAAGAAATCTAAAATGGTTGTTGCGGAACATAAAGGCGTACAGTAGCGAGAAGAGAGCAACAGACGTTTGCTACCCGAAACACGAAGGGATATAAGCGAATGCTGCACAGAGTTAATTTGTAACTAGTGCCGTGAAATCTTTTATTGCAACTAAGTCACAAGTCACTAACACTTACAAAACATCTTAGGTAGTGTTAGAAATCAAAACAAAGGGTTGATAATCAAAAACCGTTTGCGCTGGGTCCAATTGTCGAAACGAACTTGTTCTAGCTCCTTTGTAAGGTAACATATAATGACTGAAAACAGTTGGGACAAAAACTTATAGCACACGGTACCAAATTGAAAACAACATAGTTACTAAATCTAAACTGACCTGAAACCAGCTTCCAATAGAAAGACACCGAATACTGGGTCTCTCGTCTTTACGCCCAGTGATATCATTGCTGTGGGCAAGTGCACGACAGGTCATTCTGACAATGAGCAGGAGTTCCTCTCTTGTAAGGTTAAACTTGTGTTTGCCATCTTCACGTTCACTGAGAGCAAGAAAGTAGTTGATAGCGTAGCAGATAAAGCCTTGCTTCATACCAAACCTCTCGAAAAACGAGTGAATTCCTGCAGAAAAGGGATAAGAAAAAAGTGTAAAATAATTCGTGGAACTCCTTTTTTCTATGGCCTTAGGATATATCAATTATTACTAGAACTAGTTAGTTAATAACCCTATAGTACTGACGTAGCTATTATCCGTCTAAATGGCCAATTAATGACTAACTAGATAGTTTTATGCTAGCCTAGCTAGATCCGAAATCAGTAGCTATGTAATTAATAAGAGGACAACGTGCTTGTCCATTTGGAAACTAATAATTGGAAGAGAAAGTTCTCTGCGATGAATAATTTGACAGTACTCGGAATTTTTTCATTTAATTATTTCCAAATTGGACAACAGGTAGTCCTATTCCATATAAAAATACTATCATATATCTTAAACTTTGTTTTACTTTTTTGCTCAACTTTAAGAAATGGGCGTATTTTCACCACTTTGAAATAGTTTTTTGAGAACGCATCTGCTGAAAACGTTTAGTCCAGAAGATATATGCTGTCACACACTTAGACAGAAAATGTTTTTCCAGGAAGATGTACCCTTGAAAAACAACATTTCCTTGATGTTTCATGCCCATGTTTCAAAATATCTGATAACGTTCTTTTACCTCATGCATAGAGATTAAACTAAAACCAACCCTTACTAACTCAAAGGTATTTGATTATGTTCAGAAAACACATCTTGTTCAGAAAAATTATTTATCTAACTTAATAGCTGCTAGATGGAGCATCTTTGTTAGTTTTAAACTTGATAACACATCTCCCAAGTGGTGTTGCAGAATGGGCTCATTTCGGCATTGGATATTGGACCAATTCAGAATAAAATTGAATTATAAGCAGGAACAAAACGCGGCACCGCGCTAGATGCGGATGAAACTTTAGCTCGTAACTTCAAATATAGAAAACGAAGATCACACCTGGAAAGCTGTCTTGTAAACAGTTGTTGTTGAGCTCAATTTCATTGTGGCTTGAGATTAGGTCAAACATCTTAATCCTCGTTTTAAGAGCTAGTACTGGAACAGTGTTAGCCAGTGGAAAGGCAACTCTAGATTTCTGTACCTGCAGGATATGATAGCATAATGGAAATAAACTTAAAATGCTACAAAACACATGGGGCAATCATAGTTCTCTTTCCCATAAATTTCCCAGAAAAAGCTAACCAAAACGACGGAGAGGTACAGTGAAATGAATAAATCACATGCAACCTTTGAGCCATTTTGTGTATGCTCTCAGTAAAACATAGTTTTCAAGGTCCTTTTCAAAGGGTCCAGTTCTATCAGAGGCAGTTGTGATCAGCTAGGAGAGTGTGATTTTTCCAGTTCCTCAAATCTTGATTAGAAGAATACATACTTATCAGTTATAAAAACAGTGTAAACGATTGTAGTTTATTTCGCCAATAGTGAAAACATGTAATTAAGTATGTAAGAGAATTGAACTAAATCGCCCAGCAAAGAAAGCACATTTATCTCTACCTTGATCTTGTCGAATGTCCTCTGTGCGCTTCGTCCAAACTCGGTGACAGTGCTATCGTTGACTTCCTTTACCATAGCGTACATGTGTGTCCTTAACTCTACGAGAGCTGGTCCAATGCCTGGCTGTCCCACAGCCGTACCCTCCACCCCGCCAAAATGCCAAAAGACGCCATTGTACCACGCCATAACCGTGCTCGGTATCTCCCTACACGTTACAGCACCATCCAGGTACTTTGCCAGAGGGCTGCTACTTTCACAGCTGCCGCTTTCGTCAAGTTCAAGGTTGTAAAACGCTCTTGAAAATTCCACAGCATGCTGGAAGTCTTTGTTCTTGGACTTTGAGAAAACACAGGTTAAAGTATGGTTGTTCACTCGGCATTTACAACATCTAATGATACACCACAAATTTTTAAGCAATTTGTGCCAGTTTGTTATTTATCGTTACAGAAATGTTAAGAACTGTAGAAAAAGACTACACTTATCTTAACAGTCTAATACAAAACTCACAAGCACTTATTATGTGTTGTAAGAACGCAATGAAACCGCAGTTAAGATATCTAATAAATAGATAACTGTAGATACGCACGCGTGCTCACCGTGTGGGCAAACAGGTATGCCTTTGTAAGACAACGTGTTTTCTGCTTGACATAAACGAAAACTTCTTAACGTCTCGTGCAGATGTAAGCTACGTTATGCTTATTCACAAAAATGATGGGGACAGCCCAACTAGTCTACTTCTTTTTTTGGGTTAGTGTTTTATATATCCCGTTGGAACAACTACATGTATTCTTGGATATACTAAAAGAGATTTTAATAACATACACTAAATGTACTACCAGTTTCCTCTTAAGTGGCGGATAGTCCTCCAGCTTGCGTCCAGTTTTCACATTCTTCATGAACCAATCAGCAGAATCTTGTATGCTTCTAATCCTTTTTGTTTCTTCGATATTTTTGACAAAGGGTTTGGTGAAGTCATTGCCATTGAATACCGACACTTCCACAAGGTCACTGTGACATCCGAGCTATAAACAAATGTATACAGAGTAGGCCGTTTTTTCTTGTACAATCATAACTAAACATAGAAACTGTTTCATCTTGAAATGTTAGAATCATATACCGTACTGTAAAACAGCCAGAAGAGCTACGTTTCCAGATGGAAGTCCTAACAAATATATGATTTTTTCAACCCTTGTAGCCGTCTGGAAGAACTCCATTGTTGAAAAAAGGATGAAATGACCAGTACAGCGCTTAGTAAAAGTGTAAAATGTAATCCATGTTTAAAGACATAAAATGTCTAGCTTATTGATACTTATATACATTTTTTCTAGCTTATCTTTTACTTTTTTTTACTTTTTCAAACCTTTCAAAGAAGGTATGGACTGCTCACCGAAATAAAAAGCCATCGTCAATTCAGCTCACATTTAAACTTACAGTTACAACACTATATAACACACTAATTTATACTCAGAAAGCAAGCACTAATTGTACTTTTTAAGAGTTAGGATTCACCTTTTCGAACTCTTTACCTAAATGATTTTGCTGTTGGAATTAACTCTTAACATAATTACCAGCAACTGCCCTTCAAGTTGTCTGCTGTCATCTGAATACATACTTACTTTCAGCGCTGATGCAACTTTATCTGGCTTGACAACTGCAACAAAGACATGGTGCAGTTCATCATTATCTGCATTTAACTCCAAGTCTCCCTCCAAATCGAACCACTGTTCTGAAATAAAGTGACAGCCTTTCATCACACAAAAATCCGAATCGTTTCCTAGGATGGCAAAGGCTTTGCGGTTGCTGTTAAAATACTTAGCAATCGTGACATCAGCTTCCCCATGACTCTGAAACATCTTACACCCACAGTCAGCAATGACTTTAGCAACTTGAAGTTTGGTCAGCAGAGGTATGATATAGCTGTGGACATCCTCCGCTCTTGAATGTCCATTGCAGTATTTCTCAATGTCCTCAACAACCGTCATCGTCTGCTTGTATCTCCCTTCCCAAGTTGCGGACTTCCTTTCCGATACCACCGTATCACATCCTCTGTCGCCATCATTGAAAAACACCAAATGAATCCCAACTCTTTCAAGTTTACAAATGAACCGATGAACAGTTTTTCTCAGCACGTCATACTCTCCACCAAACAATGTAACATCTGGCCAGTATTGCCTTAGGATTCCATTTGATTCGCCTGTGAATTGGATATAGAAACTGTTGTAGTCCACCAGGATTTCAAGGCCACCCTCTCTCGCTGCTGCCTCCGCCACAAGGTCATATTCTTCCGAGACAAGTTCTTTGTTCTTGAAGATGAAAGATGTGAGACCAAATATTCCCATTCTTTATCTGCGAGTTGAAACATCACTCAGATGTCACACGGTCTACAGTCTGTGCATATTCTGTGATTATAGTTGTATTACATAAGTATTAAGTTGATAGATCAAGGAAAAGCTCACTCACAAGACCAGGTATTTGAACCCCTTCCCCTTCTGCAAGTCAGTCCCCGCCATCCCCCTTTCCCATTCATCAGGCACTACCACTCATGATCTTAAAACTCCTTCTCACTGACCAAAGATAACAATACATCGCAAACTTTATAGATGACAAGCTCACGTGTATGCATTTTAAAGTGAAACAGGAGGTCTGAAGGGGGGGGGGGGTTCACACCAACACCAACTTTGTATAATTTAGGGCAATTCATAAAAAATCGATCAAATGTATTAGGTAACATAACTTTATGGTTAATCTTGATGTTTGGGGGAAAGGGGTTTCATGGTAACCCCATTCTGAAGGGGATGTTTTTGTCCATTTGGTCATTTGCTGTTTCCTGCCACTTCCCTTAAAACTTAAACGTGTGAATTTCAAGGTGTTAACTGCATTTGAAATGTGTGCTCAAATAGCTGGTGTGTTTTGTGACGTCACATAATTGCTCAATAGTGCTGCAGTAATAAATCAAAGATGACAAGATTACGTCACAATGACGTCACGATCACTAATTGAACTTCAGATGTTGACTATTTATGTTGTGACCTGTTTTGGTTGACGTTTATTCCAATAAAATGTACAAACAAATGCACTATTCCTCTCTATCAGTCCTCCAACATATTCATTGTTCTTGCTTGCTTTCCATCCCCTCTGTGGAGCTGGCGGGTGTGAGTTGTAATAACACTTCTTATATTAAAAGTTTAATAGTGGGGTGTGAAATGCCCCCTCCCCCCTTCAGTTTCAGGAACGCTTGAAGTGCCCAGTCTGAATAGGGTTAGCTGTTGCAGTGGTTAACTGCAAAATATTTAACAGATAAGGGCCCATTCACTTTTTATGTTTAAGGAGAGGGCAGTGGTTTCTGGGGGGAGGGCATCAGAAAATTTTTGAGCTAAAAGGGGGGGCACCCCAAAATTGAGGGGAAATGTAATTTGAGGGGGGCACTCAAGGGAAAATTGGGGGGGTCATGCAAAATTTTTCAGAGACAATTAAAAAACCACCGACCCCCCTTACCTATAAAAAAGGAACAGTACCTAAAGTCATAGTTTTGCATGCATATTTATTATTGAAAATATAATCTTAAAATTACTCCCCCAAAAGTGTTCCCAACAAGTTAAGGATAAATGTCACCATATTGGCACTGCTTACATCGGATAGTGAAACTTAAATACATGTACATGTATATACTGGGCACCAGTGAAAATGAACTTATATATACTAATGTCACAATCACCTTATAAAAATGTCAAATTGATGTATGTATATAAACACAAAGCTCAAATTATAAAACAAAAATATGTAAACAACTGTCGGTCTGCAAACCATAAACTGGGTCCCTGTTTAAGGTAACTCCCCTGTTTTGCATTGTGCAGCTCTTCTGTGCATCAAAGTAAAACTATAATTTTTAAGAGATTTCATTTTTCCTTGACAAAAACTATACAGTTAAATTGGCAATTGGCAAAAATAGTCTTAAAGAGTGAAATTTAATTGATTTAAGCTAACTTTTGCAAAACTCGCCCCAGGCATCCCTTGAAAAATGAGCAAAAAATGCCAAGACTCATTGCTTATTTAACCCTCTCTTTCTAATGCCATTTTTGGCCCTTCTAGAGGGGGGTTGGTTCAAACCCACTCCTTAATTCTGTCAACTTTATATCGATTGGGATGGAGCTTGGTAGGCAATTAGTGCATGAAACCTCTCTTGATGATTAATCAATTGTTTTATTATCTCTAGACTTGCATAAGTTTGCATATTGAACTAAATTATGCACATAATTATGAAAAAAGGTAAGAAAAAAGCTCTCAAGATGGAGGAATTAAATAAAACCATCAAACAAAATGTTTGTAAAACTGTAGGTAACATCTCTCTGTGTTAGTACATCATACTTGGTCAATGTTCATTGATAACTACTATTTTTCAGTGACGATCAACGATTGTCTATTTTTGGAATTTTACCTGCCAGCATACCGGTATTTCTAAAATCTCTCTCAAAATGGAGAAATTAATTAAAATCAACCAAAACTGTTGTAACGATTAGGTAACATGTCCCTATAAAATTATAACATATTTGGTCTCTGTTCATTTATAATTTTCGGTGAATACCAAAGATTGCCTATTTTTGGAGTTTGACATGCTTCATTGAGCACAGCCCCTATTATTTTGTCTATAAAAGTAAACAAATACAAATAGCTATTTTTCTTCATTTGTATTATGATAAACTGTTGAGCATCTACAAACAACAACACAAAAAGTTAACCTAAACCAAGAAAAAAATTATTTTCTCTGCCACCTACTCCCTTTTGGAGGGGGAGGGGTTGTTGCCACTCCCCTCCCCCCTAAGTTTTGGTATGACCACCCTGGATGAAAACTTTTACTGTCACAGTTTTGTAGCGCTTACTCTTAAAAGTGGGTAAATTGGAGATTGGCCGTCAAAGTGTTAATTGTGAAAACGTTAACAGAAAAAAGCGAATGGGGGTGGGGTGCAACAACTCCCCCGCCCCCCCTTAGAAGGAGAGGGTTAAGTTGTGAGCCCAATCAGAAGGGGGCAAAAGTGGTCAAAAAACAAAAACTTTTACTTGAGTTACATTAGAGTGATTTTGTTTAAATTAAATATTAAAGTTGGTTTGAAAGTTGATACTAATTGTGTCAAATCACAATCACAATGCAATATATCAAAATACAGTTTTTTTCCAATTTCCTCTGCTGTATTGCTCTTGAAGTAAACAGTTGTATTGAAAGAGTCATTCATTCAATATGACTCAAAAATACAACCAAGCCCAGATCTAATTATTAAAGCACTTTTTGTTTGCTGGGATCAGAGCGATATGTCTCTGGTTTTGATAGTTGAGCTACTGATATTCTGTTTAAAATACACTAATACTGTTCAAGACAATATTTTCTTCTGACGTTGCTTACTTGACAGCTTCTTGCTGCTAACTGTTCCCTGTGCACATCATTGTCTGACATTTTTCTCAGTCAAATTTGTCCAAATAAACAAAGTGACAGGGATGATCAAGGCAGTTCCATTTAGTGAATTCTTTGGTGTTGTAAAGAAGAAATCCCACAAGCGAAGTGATTGGTCTTTTTTAACTTTCCTAAATGCCCTTCTTTACGTATATTTTAAACTTTTCAGCTATTCAAAGCTGCTATCGCATTGAAGTCTTGCTGGCCATCTTGTTATGTGACAAACACAATGCAGACAAGAAAAAAATATAAACAAAACTATGAACAAAAAGAAGGGAGTTGGAAACTCAACTCAGTGCCTCATGGCCCGAGTAATAACTTAGTAAAAGTAAGGACCATGCAGTTCTGACACCATCTGTTTAATGTTTCAACTTAACATTTTTGCTACAAAACAATAAAAAGACTTTTAAACATGTAACTATTTTTTTACCCATCAATCGACCCTACATGTATATTTTGCTTGAAGATGACTGCAAACATAAACTCCTAACTAAAATTTGAGATAAAAAATGCCACTTACTTATAACAAAACATGTCTGTTCAAAAAAAAATTGGCATTTTTTTCAGAAGTCCCACGCCAGCGACAACAGCTACAGAAGTACTCTTTGAAATCAGTAATATCATGATGAAAAAATAAATAGTTAACAAAACAGGGACAGCGGAGCAACTATGTGATAGGGGGGGCATCGTTAGTGACTTGATATTGTAATTTTTAAAATCGTGCCCCCCCTACTCCGCGGTCCCTGCAAAAATCTGTAATTTGTTTTCACTTAAAGTTATGTTTAACAAAGAATGTGCTTTGGTTTGCATCGATTATTTAAGCTTCTGATGTGCTTATACATGTGCATGTGGTCTAAAAGTTGTATTTCTTATTTAAAACTCGGTAAAGATTGCCCCGCGCGAGATATCAGTTTATGACTAAACAATTTTTTATAAAAATACCTGGCTAAATTGACGACACAGTAGTCACAGAAAAGGTCTGTGTGAAAACTCACCTCAGTAAAAAACAGATTGGGTTGCCATCATTCATGTATTGTTTGACATGATCGGTGATTACCGATGCGGCATTTACGCCACGGCTTTTCTTGTCTGCTTTCCCGTTTCACGGCATTGATCAGTTGACTTCAGTTGAGCTTCAGTTAATCGGAGCGTTCATTTTTCGATATTCGGTATATAAGGATTGCCAAAACGTGTCGATATGTGGCAACTTTGTCCACTTTTCAAAAGCAAAGTCGGCGTAATGACTTGGATGAAAATTTTAAAACCGCTTTGTCTCAATGTTCAGACAATTCTTGGAACACGAAACCACAGGTTGCCCATGCATGTAATTCGAGTATACTTTAATCACAGGCGGACTACGCTTCTACTCGTTTTTTCCCCCTCGGCTGATAAAAACGCCGAAGCTACGGTGGCTAGTGGACAATTCTCCCTAATGTGTGGGGCTAGCCACAGCAACAAGAGACATACATACATACATACATACTTTATTATCATCTTCCCAGAAGGGCTTTTCAGTGATAAACCTAACTATAAAAATTACAAACATATAATATCTATTTACTAAAATTTAAAAG
>JAOBRG010348998.1:0-13648 GCA_027574985.1 Umimayanthus nakama | reverse complement strand
GATCCAAATTTTGAAAACTAAGGGCATAATTACCTGTTGTTGAATATTTTGTTGAAGTTATAAACTTCAATCTCAATAAACTCACTGGGGTCCAATGGACTCTCCAGGGGCCAGTCAAAGTCCTGTCAAGTACAAAGATACCATGTTTCAAGACCCACAAAAAAAGAAAAGCCACAACTACGATCATGGTCAATAGTCGTTGGGATGAAGTCATTTTGTAAGACGAAAAACCATACTTTCTAATCTTAAAACAATTTTAGAATTATGAAAATGATCAATCGTTATAAAAACAATTCTTTGATCCCCCCTGCCCCTTAATCAATGAACATTGGAAACTGTGACTGCACACAAAAAGGCTTTTTTCTTGTCGGTTTAATAGCATTTATTCAACATCGTTACGGGGGGGCGGGGGGCTGTCCCAACATCATTGACCATGATTGTAGGTTAAATATACATCAGGGTGAAAGATTAATTAAAGCATAGTCCCAAAACTCAAACCCACATACTCAAAACCACCATACACCACCCCACATACAAGACACATTGAGCATTTAGCAAAAATCAAATAAATATCAATTTCTCCATTTCAACCCAGTACCAGAATTCACAGTCTTACAACTGGATTTATCAATATGAAAACACATAAATTATTAAACAAAATAACAACTATGCTTATGTTGACATATGTTATTGCTAATGTTATTGTTATCCTTTGTTACGGCTTGGGTTAGCGGTTTTGATGGAGTGGTTACTAAGCTCGACACCCTGATCATGACATTAGAGACATGTGAAGTGGAGTCCATTATAATTGAATAAAGTATTATTATTGAATATTGGACACTCCTCATTCTGTTGAAGTCTAGTTTCTGTATTATTGCTCATGATTGCAAGATCACTGGAATCACTGAAGCATTGCTCATGAAAGCTGAAGATCGCTGGAATTGCCGACCATTACTCGATCGCTGAAAAATGTTAAGACATAATCACTAACAACCACTGGCAGTTTTTCAGCGATCCAGCCCTCATAAGTAATAATTATATGGAAACTAGGATTAAGTTATGTGTTGAGGTGCAAGTTAAAACAGCTTATATGATTTATTCTCTATAGATTTTGCTGACATGATGACCTGAGTGCAATATTTTTCTTACTGGCAAATCAACTCTCTTGCATCTCTTTTCAAGAAACACTGCTCTGTGAAACAATTAAAACTCTAAAACTTTTAGAACTTTTCATTTCAACCTGATTTACAGCTCTTTAACTTTTCCCATATTTTTTATGGGCTTCCTGTGATCATGGCATTTCCAGTGGGCTCCCTGTGATATTTAGTTAACACTTACCTCATCCCAGTCTGCCTCTGATGCATTTTCGATCACACTTGTTTGGTATGTCACTCCTGTAACAGAAGTTAATACAATTTCAAGTTCACATCAACACAAGACTTCATCTGAAGAGTTTAAGTGTCGATTTTGGACCACCCTTCACAAAACCTCAAAATTATATATCTTCCTGCAGTGTTACAGTGATTAAAGGACTCATGTTAGGTAGCTAACACATTATTCTTGCAATACAAATAAGAATTTCCACCCAAAGAACACCAATTTAGTTTATCTTTGACCAGGAAAGAAAAGTTTCCAAAAACACCAAGGAATTCCTAGCACTAGCTGTGAAAAAAATCAAAGTTTCCCAGTATTTAGAAAAGTCACCAAAAACTGTCACTTAGCCCATTTTTGAACTGAGCTCTTCAATTATTTTCAAAAAAATGAGGGTAAAAAATCTCTCCAGCACCTCCCCCTCCGTGGGTCCTGTAAATTGGCACCACAAATGACCCTTTCCACCGCATTAAATCAGAGAACTTTGTATTATTTCAATAAATATCACAGCATGTCCGACTGTGATCAGATTCAAGATTTTAGAGATCGAGATACTACTGTTAGTACATAGTTTTTATTATAACCTGTAAGCAATGAAGGCAAGCAGACTATTAGGATTCATTACAAACAAATACTTTGCAGTCTGGCCATGGTTTAGAACAAAACACTTTGCGATCACAGGGCTTCAAATTTATGTAATGAGATTGTGATATTGTATAGACTGTTTTTCTGGCGTCACTTAATTGCTTTGGCCAGTTTTGGTATATTTTGGTTCAACTGTAAATGCATTTTAAAACAATAGTACACAATATCAAACTTTGTTAATGACAACATATATTGCATTAACACTTTAACAAAAATATAAATCTTTTTCACAAGCTTTATAGAAATACATTAAAAGGAAAAGCACCAAAAGACATTTCTAGAAAACAAAGTGGCCATGTATAGCACAGCAAATTATTAGACTCTGCTTTCTAGAACCTACATAAGGGCGATAACATACCATATCAACCTGAAATGTGTTGACTGGTCTTGTTTCTCATATGATAGCAAGAATGGTACACAATTTTGCATGAGTTAGTCTAGCTTATTGCTGACATGAAAAAAAAACCAAATTTCCACAACACTGTTAGTATTTCAGGCAA
This sequence comes from Umimayanthus nakama, assembly GCA_027574985.1. Lineage (NCBI taxonomy): Eukaryota > Metazoa > Cnidaria > Anthozoa > Zoantharia > Parazoanthidae > Umimayanthus > Umimayanthus nakama. The sequence continues at coordinate 11,132 of JAOBRG010348998.1, read as the reverse complement.
GTTGATGCACTTCAACTTGCCAATCAAAAAAAATCCACTGTTCCTAGATCATTTAACACCTAACCCTTATCTACACAACCAGTAATTATTTTACATACAAAAAGTTTGGTGAAAATAGATTTAGTTTTCTTTCAATTTAATATTTCAATCCATTTCATTGTTTACTGTACTTGTAACTGTTTGATTTACTTGTCGCACCACAACTGTAAACACAAGAAACAAAACAATATTTGTGAAAACTTAATTTTGATGTTTCCCAAATATAAGCTGAAGAAATTTTCTTCTAAATAGACTTCTGTCATACAGTTTTATTCATAACGTGTTTTTCTACAAGTTTTACAGCTTTTAGGATTAATTTTAAAAATTCATTCAATTTTAACAAAAGAGTTGAACAGCGTCAAAATTAAAGTCGTGTTGAAAACTTCTCGTCAAAGCTTCCGGTCATAAAATTTTCCTTGCCTACACAAAAACCTATCTGAAAAATTCAGTTTCACAGTTAAAAAAATAACCAATCGAAGCTCAAGCAAAAAAAACAAACAAATACAACAGTATTGTCGTTTCAACAATGAGATTAATTCATCATCGGTAGAATTGTGAAGTTCTAACTGTATCTTTGAGTCAAGTTTTAGCAGAAAGATCTACCTGTGCGTAACAACTTATATAAGCACAACTGAGGGTAAACTGTCGAATGGGGACATGCGATTAAACGTCAAATTTTTCACCGAAATTAATTTTCAACGAAAAGTACAAGCAACACTGAGGTTGAAACTGTCAGATTGCAAAACAGTAAATACTTCAATGGCACTCAGACTTCAAATAAATTTAAATTGAGCTCTACATGTATAAAGGTGACTAGCTTTTGCGAGTTAATATTTTTCCGACCAGAAATTTTATGGGAATCCAAATGAACTAACTATATATATATCAACACATTTCATTCGTTTCGGGTTTTTTTTTTCTTTCCGGCAAGTAAACAAACAAGATGTTGCTTTTAAAATGCGAAGGAATAAAGATTTTGTCTGGAAGAGTAGCGTGTTTTTCGAAAACCAAACATACAAACTTTTTTAAAATACTCGTTGTTTTCCGCGCACCTGTCAAAATGCAGCCGAATGATATGCTCGACATATCGGATATTGGTGTTACAGAAACTTCGAAACCTTTACAAGTCAAGCAAATTTGTATCGCCATATTTTGATGCCCCACGACACGAATAAACAATACATAATCTCCGAATCAAATATCGCAGAAACTGCTGTTTAAAACGCCATTCGAGAACAAAACGAAAATCTAACTTGCTGTTGCTGCACATATCTTCGATTTGTTCGCGCGTAACTGTCTGGGTCACCCCACTTGAGGAACATGATATTTACAACTCTGACAGCTTTTTTTACTATATCTGTACGGTTAAATATACTTCTTACATAAATTCTGAGTTTCTTTAACATACTCATTGCATTGTCTGCTCGTTAAAAAAGCCAGAAAACGTGGCTAGCAAAAATTGTAATGGCGGTTCGCTACAGCAACACTCGAGAAGTGCAGCATAAACAAAGTTGATTTGAATACGGCAGGAATTCTTCAATGGATGCCAAGTAACAGACTTCACATGAATTTAAGTTCATTAACTCTTCTTCACTTATAGTCAACTTGCAACATCAAGCGAAAAATGGTAAGGATTCATGTACACACTCGAAATTTGCGTCAGTAGAAAATAAAATTCGAAGCGAAAACCGCCAACAAGATATGCCCACAAGATGCGACCGGAAAGCAGCTGCAGGCGTCAATATGACAGTTTGGGAAATCTAAATTTTTAGCTAGGAACGAATTCTTACCTCTAAAAGTAACTCTGGCTATTCGGTCGCAATTTCCTCGAAGATGGGAACAAGTTTTGAGGAGTAAAAGAAGCGACATTTTGAAATTCGTTCAGCTCACAACATGACGATCGTGTTCTCGAGCGAAGAAAGTATGGAGAATGATATCAGCCAATCACAGCGTGCGGGGGTGAGCCTAGGAATAATTGATCCTTGCATAATTAACATGACTATTTCATTTTCGTAATTTTTGTCGCGAAAAACACTCAAAAAATCACTGTAAAGCCAAGTTACCTGTCCTTTTAACTTTTTTGAACTATTTCACTGAAAGCTTAGAATGAACGAACTCAAGAATAGCTATATTTTCTTGACATAAGGAAAATCCTAATTTACTTTTCGTATAATCTGTGGGAAAATCTCATACGCCACCAAAGTGTTTTGCATAAGCGTAAAGCAATCTTTCTTCTTTAAAAATTTAGTCCAATCGACATCATTATTTTTCTGGCAATAATGCGCCTATGGGGTTCGCAGATGGGCTACCAAAATAGTTCCATTTTCCAGTGTTTAATTAATAAAGTCACCCAACAGCTAATAGGCACTCCACAATGGTTGTTGCCAATAGCAGCGGAACTACGTAATCTCGACAAGTACGTCCAAATCAAAAACTATTTGTTCAAAATTGATTGCACCCATAGCAGGTGTTCTTGAAAGCAAAAACGCTGACTACGTAGAATCTCAGTAAATCATTGCTTTCTGCGCGTGATTTCCAGCTAATCTTTCGCCACGCGTCGCAGCTGTCCACAGTACGACACATTCTCAAGCTCTTAACATGAAGAAAGATCAACAAAGACTAAAACTGTGTAACCAGTTTTATGAAAAAAAAACCAACTGTTCTAAATCCTTAAAGATATTTTCCATTTTTACGTTGTGTTGAGTTACGAGCCTTCTGCTGTTTGTGCCGGGGAACCGATTGAGATTTTGAAACAATGTTGAGTTCCACAAAAGTCAGCAAAACATGTGACTATCGTTTTCACCAATTGAAGTATTGTGTTTCAGTACAGTTGTGTACATTCCGTGTATTACAGTACACAAAGACGAGTCTTTTACGTTAAAAAGCATTTTTTCTAAAGTTACTTTATACATCAATGTTTAACATAAAACTTGAGATGTTTTGAAATGATATTCCAAGGCACTCTTATAAATCGTCAACTTCAATGTTTAGAAATGTCGGCTATTGGGTTAAAACCCCTGAGCGAGCTTTACAAAGTCCCCATAAATCGCAGAAATATTTAATTTTGTTTGTTTTATCAATTGTCAGTTATTATATACAAAGTCCTGGAAGTTTCTGCAATGCGCAGTAGTATTGGGTACTTCATTAAAGGAAACCATTTTTCATGGCCCTTGAAGGGTGAATGCAGAAGTTGCTATGTAGAAACACTTTTACGTTTCGATGAATTTCTTTCAAAGTCCGTCAAGAAAGTCAATTCTTTTCGTCAATTTCAAAACTGAATCCCTTAGAATCAAAGTCATACTTGATGTATTCTTCGCTGTACATACCTTGTTTTGCTCCTCCAGTTTTGCTTAGTGTAGCACTTATCACTTGTTACAAATACAATTATATCGTCGACAGTAGAATTGCATCATTACATTTGTTGTTGAGCCACCAATATCTTTGATTTTCTTGACGCGAATTTTTAACCCTGTACTAATGTATTAACTCTCGACGAGTCTATTGGTGATGAGATCGATAAGACCATCCAAAAAGAACTCAGTAAACATTCATGGTACAAAACTAAGTTTTTCTGTCATTATGTAAGTATGCTAGTGTATGTACAAAATAAATTATTGGTTTTGGTATTCCCCAGGCCTTGGCTTCTTCTTTGTCTCTCAGTCGACAGTTAAAACATTAAACGGAAATCCAAACAGGACCGTAATCTTGTTTTCTGTTGGAATTACTTCGAACCATTCTGATAAACATGATCACTAAGTTCATTCTTTTAGCTACAGCTACAGCCACTACTACAACCATTACTGAATCGATCCTACTATTTCTGATGGAATTCCATAATTATTTTAATAGACCACGACATTCTTTTTCCAAATTTTTTCCTTATTATGTTTGTTGCAAAAAAGTTTCCATTTTTGTTGCAATTTTTGACAGCAGCGTTTTGATATTATTGTAAATTCACTTGATCTGAAAAGCCACTAAGTAGAAAGAAAAACAAAGTAACCTTCTCTTAATCACATTGTATAACTGTCAAATACTTTTTTAAAGTCTGCGATGTTTGTATACATCAATGATTTGCTTAGCTATGTTAAGGAATCAGGGCCCGCGGAGGGGGAGGGGCTGGGACGGGGGGGGGGGAGCTTCAGCGCCTCACTCTTTTTGGAAATTATAAAGAACTAATGATAAAAAGTGTCTTCAGCTCCCCACACACACACACACACACACACACACATACACACACTCCGAGTCACTAGCCAGCCTCCCCACTAGCTCTGCGGTACCTGGGAGTACAAATATATGCCGTTTATGCTCGTTTATCCCCCGGCCTTTCTAAATCATACCTCTTTCCCAACACTTTCAATAAGGATTCTACCAAGATATTTTCTGCCACAGAAAGCAGTGACATCTCTTCGAATTTTTACAATTTGTAAGGTCACTTTTCTCAGTGAGTTTTTTAGGATGATGCTGCTCTCCCAGTTGTTAGGAACTGTTCGACATTTTTTGACTATTGTTCATAGTTTGTATACCGTGTTGGTTTGTAAATGGTTCAATACCTCCGTCTATTGTTTGAATTTCATTGGCATCTTTTTAAAATGCCTCCAACACCCAAAGGAACTCTGTGTCAATCTGTAGACATTCTAGAATATCTTTTGCACCCATCTGACAGATGTTGCATTGGAAACTGCTTGAAGTAGCCGCGGAGTATCGTCGGACATGTGCACGCTGATATTCTTGCTGGCGCTGCTCTTCTACGGCTGACGCGGCCTTCTTCAACAGTCCTCGCTATTTGACTTTCTGGGTCGCCTCCTCCTCCCACGTATCATGTGAGATACCTGTTTTCTTCATATGCCGCTTCAACACATCCATGAACCGCAATTTTTGTCCTCCATGGCTCCGTTTACCTTGGCGTAGTTCCGAGTAGAACACAGCTTTCGGTAAATTGTTATTGGCCATCCGATGTACATGACCTGCCCAGCGAGGATGCGCCACGGTTACTTAGGCTTCAAAACTGACTGTGTGAGCATAACGCGGTACCTCAACGTTTGAGACATGGTTTCGCCACTTTTCGTTGAGGTTGTCAGAGCCATGACATGTCTGAGATAAAGAGTGGTGCACTCGGTGGAATAGAGCAGGCAAGGGTTGACTGCAACTGAGTGAGCCTTCACTTTGGTTTTTATGCTGATGTCATGACAGCTCCAAAGTCTCTTTTGCAGCGCATCATAGGCCTTCGTGGCGGATTGGATCCTCCTTTCCACTTCCAGATCTGCAGATCTAGAGCTGGTGTTTGTGACGGTGCTGCCCAGGCAAATGGAAAAACTCGGTTGTCTTCAGCGGTTCTCCATGGACCGTAATCGTCTCTTGCAGTTCAATGGGCATTGGAGGGGGCTGGTAGAGCAGCTCAGTATTGGAAATGTTGATCTTTAGACCAAACATAACAACTGCTGAGGAGAAACGATCCACAATTTGCTGCATGTCAACTGCGTTGTTGGCAACAAGGGATGAATCATCAGCATAGAGCCGTTCTCTGATACACATCTTCAGTGTTTTTGTGTGAGCACGAAGCCGGGCAAGGTTAAAGAGCTTGCGATCTGTCCTAGTACGAATAAACACGTTCCTATTGAGCCATTCGTTCATAGTCTCCAGCACAGCTGTGAGGTAGAGGGAGAAAAGAGCTGGAGCTAGCACGCACCTCTGCTTCACGCCATGGTTGACTTCAAAGGCGTCACTTGGTTCACCACCGGCTGAGACTTGTGCCTTCATTTCACAGTGGAACTGCTTGAAGATGTTAACAAGCTTATCAGGGCATCCATAAATTCCAAGGATCTTCCAAAGGGTTGTGCGGTGAACGGTGTCAATTGTCTTTGTGAAATCAACAAAGACAATATGCAATGGCTGATGCTTCTCTGCTGTCTTCTCTTGAGATCATATCAAAAGTGGAGCGGCCTTGCAGGAATCCACACTGCCTCTCCCGAAGAACTACTTTCGAAACGAACTTCAGCCTGTTCAGGATAATCTTGGCAAGTACATTGCCAGTTAAGTCCAGTAGTGATATTCCCCGATAGTTTCCACATCTGCCACATTCTACACGGCCGCCCTTTCTCTTGTAGATGGTGACAACTAGAGCTTCATTTAAGTCTAGGAGCAAGTTCCAGAGAGTAGGCATCTGTTATACAGTCTAGTAGAGCTTCGCACATCTTTTCGCCACCATGTTTTAAGATGTCTGAGGAAACACCTTCCAAACCAGGTGCTTTGCCAGGTGCTCTTAAGTTCTTCCATAATGATTTCTCTGCACAGCTCATTCTTTCTGGGCTTCCTCTTCAGCTGCTTACAGGCATCTGAATGTGCAGATCTTTCCTCGTTTAGCAAGTTATTATAAAATGCTCCTTCCTTCTCGCCCTTGTGTCTTGGAGGTCTGTGAGCAGCTTACTACCATCCGCTGTCTTCGCTGGTGCGATAGCGTTGCTCTTTGGTCAAAAGATGGCTTTCAGCCAAGCAAACAGTCCACGGTAATTATGGTTGTCAGCCAAGAGTTCTCACTTCCCCCTGCACCTTGGCCTTGACTTCGGCAAGTGCACTCTTGCTCCTCTTAGAGTTCTCCTGTAGGTGCCGAAGATGTTTACTTTTCTTTTCCTCTAGGAGCCTCTCCGTTTCCTTACCAAGCTCCCACAACCAGTCCGGTGTCTTTCTGTGGGGGCTGCCTAGAGTGTTCCTGCTTGCAGAGTACACCGTTCCTTTAGGGCTTTTGAAGCTGCTCTACCTCCTCATCAGCCGGCTGCTGAACAATCTCCAATGCAGACTCTATCACTCTTGTTAGTTCTCGACAATGCTAATGCTCGGTCAGCTTGCTGATGTCCAGCTTCTTAAGTTTGGCACTTGAAGGAGTTTTCCTGCGAGGAAGGGTGATTTTCATTTCAAGTTGGCACCTCACTCTGGACCACGCATTGCTTTTGTGCAAAGTACATCTGCTAAGTCTGCCTTTCTCGTGATGGTATAGTCAAGCAGATGGTGGTGATCTGAGCGTGGAAGCTTCTAGGTGAAATAGTTCTTATCAGTCGTGTTGGTAATGCTGAGCTCTTGCCGTGCATAGAAGTTCAACTTTAGCTCCCCATTCGAGTTCTTTTTCTTCTTGCCAAACTTGCCTATCTCATTGCCAAAGAGCTGCCGTTCCCTTGCGATCAACGCAGTCCTACGTTCCGGTCGGTTGTCACTATCTAGCGTAGCTCGCACATTCCAGTTATCTTTTGCATCTTACAGCTTCTACCGCTTCAGTTGGGGTCCCGTTGACCGCGTTTAGCAAGCCAGGTGTAATCTCAGCACGCTTTCTTTACCCATCATTTTTCCAGGGCAGGCAGTGCTATCCCTAAAGAGGACTGCCTGGACACTCGCATTGCTGCCTCAACAAGTCGGTGCTCAGGGGTCAGCTAGAGTTACGACCATCAGATGCGAACCGCCCGTGTGCAGAGCTCCTGCTAGCAACTCCAAGCTACTCAAGACTGCTGCCGACGCACTAAACTCAAAACAAACGCCTTGCAGAGTTCCAAAGCCAGTTGGTGTCGTGCCACCACCAGACTGCCTCTCTGGCCCTCAACGCTGAACACATTGTGGTGCACAATTGTGCAATACACAATGTTGACGAGGAGGTCGCCCCGCAGTAGCAGCTCACTTGCTGGTTAATGCCATCTGTTGGCCTCGGTCGAGGCTCTTCCGCATGCCATCTGATGTTCGCGCCATTGGCTCGGGATGAGCTCTTCTGCCGCGTGCACCACCAGACATCCTGCTGCCGATGTCTGGACCTGTAACCCCAGGTAGGGAGGCATGAGGGTATTAACACTTGTCCAATGTCGTCTTACCTCTCCACTCCAGACCGGCTCCAAGCAAGGCTCCAAGCAAGGTCTAGCCACTGCCCAAATGTACAGATACTTAACATAGGATAAAACAACGACTACATTTGCCCTACAGACCTGTTTTGTAAAGCAGGTAAGTTTGTTTGCGCTCGTACTGAATTTAAATTTACAGTATTTTCTGTAAGATTTGCATAAAAATTAGATTGGCGTCTACAAAATGCGAAGTAGGTGTTACGCTGTAGCATCTTATTTCTGTGTCTTTCTTTCTTCCTTTCGCCCTTTTTTCTCTCTTTTCTTTTGCTTCTTACAAGAATACTTGCTTTATAAGGATAAGCAGGCTGCCGTGAATTGGAATACCTGTTGTTTATTGTAATAAGGGTTGCCATAAATTGCATGCAACACCTGTCGTGAATTGTATTGAAGTTGTGGCATGCATTGTAGTAACGCGGTGTTTTGAATTGTATTTTGATAAACAGTGAGCCAAACCAAAAGAAAACTTTCGACTCGAGTAAGCGTAAGTGTTGAGATATCGTGAAACTGTTGTAGTCTGAATACTGAAATTTATCCACTTTGCTTTGGAAAATGTTTTAAGTTCTTTTACTTCGCAATTATGTAACAGTGTAATGTCGCGCCGTGAAAAATGTCGATGTACTCTCGAAGTGAGAAGAGCTTTGGACATAAAGAGAAGAGGATGCGGAGGGGGAGGGTGGTGTGAGGTTCGACGTCTCAGTTTCTTTACTCCTGTCAATTATCATATCCTAAAGAGAGATCTGTAAAGTCTTCATATGTAACCCCTACATGCCAACAAATATTTAACCCCTCCCACCCGTCCGAAAATTTCCCGTCGATCGTATTCTGACAATGACTTACTCTTGGTTGTAAACGTGTTGTACTACACGCATGATACTTCGAATCAAAAGTTTTGGATAGAACCATTACCGGCATTAGATTCTTTTTCAGACACCATCTGTGACAGCGACTACATTTGCGGGCGACTCTTGTACAAACTAATGTCAGTAGTCCCACAAAAGTGTTATCAAGTTAAGATTGCTGAAATTATTTTATATTATCGACTTTTCACAAATGCAGTAACTGGTGGAGCATTCATATGTATTGATGTTTTAAATGGTCAAAAACGAAAAGAAACAGTAGTAATGTTGATTATATTTGTGGGCAGGGACTGTACAAGGCCGTCCAGTTTCAAGCTTGATCAAGTAATGTATTAACGAAGGAACATGCCATGGAAAAATGCCATATTTGTTGATGAAACCCCACAATCCAGTGGTTTTCAGTCGCAGTTTCCCTATCCTATCTCTCCAAGGCGCACTAGTGTGGTATAGTTCACCACATTTGTTAAGAGCGATGAAATCTGTAAACTATCTCGTTAATGTTATGAAAAAAATAGTTTGAAAACGACTTGCGTTAAGCCTAAGGTCTTGTTACAATTCATGGTTAGTTGTTGCTACATTTAACGGCAACTTAAGTTTATTATATGTTACGACATTCTAATTTACAACATCACTGGCATTTTTGTACTACGGGGCCTCAGAAGGTGCACGCAAACGATACAAAGAGTTAAATTTTTGAGCGGTTGAGACATTTGAAACTTTGTTGTTCCTTCTGTGCCCTTTCTGGGGCTCAGTATGTACAGATAAGCTCCTACAAAAAAATAAACCAAAATTCAAGAATATGAAAACAGGCAGGCGCGTACCCGGCCAGTCTTTTTGTTCTGGTAAGCCCGGAATGATTTCGGGGGACCATTTTGTTTGTCCTGTACTTTCATTGGATGAGGAAGAGGTAGCTACGCGCCTGACACTCACTAAGTGGATAGCTATTATTGACAGTCAGAAGTTAAAAATATCTAGAATTTTGTTATTTTTATACTTCTCTTCAGGTTCAATATTGGGAACATGCTATTAGTTTCTGGTGCAGTCATTTAGTACGGAGTACATGTATGAACTTAGCTTCGATCGGTCAAAGAGTAACTTACGGAAATAACCGAATCAGGTTTTGAATTTTATGGGAAACGGACAGGAAATGTTCCCTGAAATGGCAAATTTTCAAGCAGGTATTCAGGATCTCACTTTTCTTACCTCATTGAAAGACGGCTTTCTACTGGCTAGTTGAAAGTCACGTGAGAGCGAGACACCAGCTGCGCTTCCTTTGTTTGAGCATGAGGTTAGGTAAACGAGAAGGAGACGCCATTTTTTACCTAGGTTAGTCTTTGTTTGACTGGATTTGCTTTGGTGTGCGTTTAGGTTTAATTCAACATTTCTGTCCTGAAACAGTTCTTAAATTCCTTAAATAGCTTTGCATTAACCATCATGAGTCGAATGGGCCACTGGATCGATCACACACCGATGTGTCCGAAAGATTGTCTAATCAAACACCACGAATTGGTGTTGGCTCTCAGTTCAAGTTCCATGTCCACGGCAGATTTAGACTGCAGTATTCAAGACCAGGTGAAGAGGGGATGGGACGTAGATTCAGATATTCCCGATCCGTCGCCGGATCTGCAACGGCCGCTTCTGTACCTTGCAGCATCTTTTAGTTTTATCCGTGTGCTTCGCTACCTGTTGGAACGTTTTCAGTTGAAGGCGGCCGTTCAATCATCTGCGAAGGGTGAATCAGCTCTTCATGGTATACTGGGGCATGCGTACCATACACTCCGCACCTCGAGACCTGACTGCAGACGAAAGATAGAAGCTGTTACTAAAATGCTCCAAACACTTACAAGCCACGACCCCAGGATTTTACTAGTAAAGGACTTTAATGAAAACCAAACGCCACTTCTATTTGCGGCGCAGTCGTTTGTTGACCTCGAACGCACTACAACAGATTCTCAGCGACGAAAACGCATCCCCCCTCAAGAAAACTTCTACGCTGGCTGTATTGAATCAATCATAGGAACTATCAACGATTTGTATGAAAAAGGGAGCATATCAAAAGAAGAACTTACGGAAGCACTTCTTTCCCCCGATAAGCGAGGCTGTAATGTATTGCACGTGTTGGCACAAAGCACACACGAAAAAGCGCGTGTCATGTTTCGAATGGTGGTGGACTGCTTGAGTGGCATTTTAGACGAGTCTGAGGTTTTATTCCAGAAGAACAAAGCGGGCAAAACTGTTGCCGATGTGGTGCTCGAGTTTCGTCCCCAAGATGCAGCCGCCTGGCTCAGCAAACTTAAATATGAAGATGAAGGTAGAATAATTTCGATCAATGTAAATGTTAGGGGAAGGATGGGGGAGGGGG
>JAOBRG010348976.1:0-13649 GCA_027574985.1 Umimayanthus nakama | reverse complement strand
CAAAAGCAAACAGCGTGGTGCATGCAACTTCTTGCGGGAAAACAATGTTGATTTCAAGACAACAACTATACTCACAGCTACAGCGCTAGCTGCACTCCTAAAAGTTATATTCCTTTTTTTCTCGGTTCTACAAGCATATAGAACTATAACTAAGTTCCTTGAAAACATTTACATAAAGAAATCCAAACTTTTGACCAAAATAAATGTATTTCTGAATGATTTCTGCATTATGAAATGCCAATTAAGCCACGTACGCGCGTGTTGATCAAAATTCAGTTCCGATTTCCGGAGCATTCAACAGTGTAATAATGTGACAACTTTCTGCGGGTTTTACCTGTAGTGATTTGTATTCTGACCCAAGTCATAACACTGGATAAACATGTACAAATTCCTCGTTAGAACAGTGACAAAAGTGTCAAAAACGGAAATATCAAATACTATTTAAAGAGCAAGTCCACAAAATATTGACAAACGCGCCACGCACATGCTTTTTTAATAGCATTTTGTTTATAACACTGTGTCCACTGTTGGCCTGATAAAATTTATGTAGTCTGCTGCTGTTAATAGGAGCTTTCCACAACAGAACTTCAGTTTATTGCTGCATAAACTAGCTATATTTGCCCACCGAGTTTTAATTTTTTGCCGCGGAATTTCTACGTTTGGCCGCGGAATTGGGCAGAAAAATTCTGCGGAATTTACCTTTTTTTCCCGCGGAATTCCAGAGTGCCTGTTACAGGTATGTGATATCACTTTCACAATATTTTTAATTAAAAGCAATGGGAAATACTTGTAGATTGGGATGTCAGTGAATGACTATAAAACAATATTACTACAAGGTTCCATGAACTAACATGTACTGTGCTGTCTCCAACCTTTAAACTTTGAAAGCAATAACTAAGCTGTAATCACTTGATCTCGACAGTATATTTTTATATATAATACAAATAAAAATATAATACAATACTCAGTTCAATTAACATCACTTAATTGGAAACATAAGTGTGGGAAATTTCCCACAGATGGGCGTGGATACAGGTAATTCAATGCATAGATATAGATACATGTAAATCTTGGAAAATGTATTCCAAGACACTTGGACTAGCTAAAACAAACTACATGGCATGTAAAGCTGACAGATGAATGGCTTACCTTAACTTGTGGTTGTTGAGTTAGGAAGAAGACACATGGGAGTACAGGGAAATAGCTGCAAAATTTATTTTTGTTTTTAGAACTTGTCAAATAGTTTCCAAAATTGTAACAACAAGAATATTTCAAAGTATTTCTAACTTTGAAGCTAACTCAAAATTGATTAGTCATTATGTACTAGACAACTACATTAACTGTGTCTTCACACTCTTAGTTTTTAAAAAGTATTTAAGAAATAGTAAATGATTTACTGGCAATTTTTTAAAATGTTATTAACAGCCTCACACGATTAACTGTCAGATAATTTAAAGTTCATTCTCACCTAAAAACAAGATAACCAGCTCCTATCCCAGCAGCTATGGTCCAAAGCCCAAAAACCAGAGAGAAATAACTGCAATGTATAAATTGATAAATAATCACAGCACTAACAAAATGTAACCTTGAAATTCTTATTGCTCACTTCCCTAGCTAAACCTCACTGACATTACATGTATTACTGCCCTAAACTCAAAACTGAACCAAATAATTCATTCCTTGAAATTCTCAAGTTGACAGTTCAATGGTTTAATGAAACAAAAGAAAGGAAGAGAACCTGGTTCTAAAAATCCAAGCACGTCAGTGCAGCAATGAGATCTCGCAAATTGAGGTGACCATGGAAAAGCATGAGTGACACTTACAAGTACATTGAATTTGCTAACCAATTAATGCAACACCAATTAGCTGTGGTTTTCAGAAGACATCAAACTGTAAGCTTTGCTAATTTACTTGTCAACTAACCAACTGAAGATTATCACTACTATCTGTAAAGCATAGACCCCAAGAGACCAATGCCAGGCAGGTCTGGCCCACATTTGAACATTTGAACCCACCGACCCACTGTGACAGAGTAAAAATCTGCATTTGTGTTCAAGTTCTGCATTTTTGACAAAAATACACCAATTCTTAAAAGAACTCTTGCTGTGATTCCTGCAAATAATATAATATAATCAATAACATCAGATCATGGCTGGTTTTATGTTTGAGAAACAACAATTTACATGGCATACATATCACAAAATCTTTAAACCCAGCCTCGACTGGAGATTTTTATTGCTAGGCTGGAGAGCTGGAGCTTGAGTCTGAAAGATGGAGACTTGGCATCTATGCGCTACAACAGTGAGTGTACTACAGCTGACAATTTAATTAATATAAATGAGGCTACCAACGCATCGTCATCAAGGTGGTGGTCACTATAGTCTTGAAATATCAATCAATCTGTTGTCAATAAATATCGTTGTCTGTAGCAACGACTAATTCAAAGCAAAGGGCAAGTGCCAACGGTCACTCTAGAGGCAAATGAAATGGTAAGCTGTCAAAGAGAGCAACCAACAAACTCATAAATCAATTACAATTAGTTTAACTTTGAGCATGGAACTCCCTGCAAAGCGACCTTATTTTTTAGATTTACTTATTGATTGCAACTAACCGCTCACAAGTGTCAAAATTGTATATAACTAATAAACTTCGTGTTATTCACTCACCCAAGGCTAAAACATTGGAAGGTGAAGATGAGAAAAAACACCGAGCACACAGCTAGAACCTGTTTAACGGCAGTAAGGTCATAGTATTTAACTTCTTCCTCCATCTTTTGAAAATATGTTCATTCTACTTTGGATAAAACATTTTCGGTAATTTATCCAACTTCCTTGTTGACTTCTTTGCCTTTGATCTTGCACTTGGTCGCCATGTTTACAATGGAACCCAGCTCTCGCAAGCACGCGGGAGGCTTCGTCGTTTGGTCCTGGGAATGAGAATAATTTACCAATTTAATTTACCTAGCTCCCAGTCCCTCAGTTTCCCCGTCCAAAATGGCGGCTCAAAAATGCTATATAAAGTGAAATTTTATCTTCCATTTGGAACGTCTATTCGTTGTAACTGCTGTAAGAGAAACTTTGTCCTTCATTTAGAACGTTTCTTCGTAGCTACTGCTACAAACTGTACGTAGAACGGATGATCCCAGCGCGTGAAATGCATTCAGTTGCTACAGCAGTTTTACTAGTTAGCTTGGGTTAGTTAGAAACAGAACGTAAGAAACGGAGATCTAACCACCGAACCAGGCGCCCTGAAATGTTGAAGTGGAAGGAGTTCAGAAAAAGGCAAAGAGAAAAATCTAAAAAAAAGAACGACGTTAAATCTGGTAAGCTTAGTGTTTGATAGTTACCTAGCAAAAGCATGCTCTTTGCTTGTAAAAAGTCGAAACTGCAAAAATTACTTGTTTAATGTTAATCAACTTGAGCATGTGTCTACTATGTGTTGATTTTTTTTAAAAGAAAAAGCATGAACCCTATAAATTATAAAAACACAATGAGTTTTGGGGAAGGTGTGAGTATGTGAGGTGTACAGCTACGCTGGGGGTCGGGAATGGTGGTGCTTTAAATGTGAAATAATTTTGTCTTGTTACTTGTTGTGCACTGAATTTCCCTTCTTTGTAAATAATAAAACTTTGTAAAAGTTCATACAGTCTTCTTTTATTATTGAAGCTACTCTTGTCTCAATAAAAAGCTACATTATGCAAAAAATTACACCAAATAGTTCTACATTCTGGAAATTTGGAACAAAAAATTACTTACAATGTACTATTTTAGTTGGGATGAACCATTTGGAGGAACCAATTTTAGTAAAACCTTATTGATTACTATTGCAGGTTTCTCCCCAGAAAGCATATTGAAAATAGTGTCGGAGGGGTGGTAGATTGCATTACAATGACATTTATTAATACTACATTTTAAATGTGCAGAACAATAAAAATCTTGTAATATAGCAGGTAGCTTTATTGCAATAGGAGGGTGTATGCTTGTTAGCCAGTGATTTTTCCCATGTCCAATTAAATCACCCAGGTCCACTCAGGTGATTTCACCCAGGTTTCTTGATGATTTTGGCCTTTACCATTTTTAAGTATGATCTTTGAAAATTAAGCATCACATGATATCTTGTGGATCCTATTAACATGCTTCTGTTATATACAATAAATGTAAAGAGCAAATCAAAGAATGGCAATCTTTAACACAAATGTGTTTCAGTCTGAGGGCTAGTAAACATTCTTGAAATATTTTATCTATTAAACTGACTATTTTTTGATTGATTCATTCATTCATTTAATGCTTTTGCTTACCAATTTTTTGTTATTGACCTGACACTAAGTGTACACTGCTGTAATTGCATTACTAGCATTAGTCTTAAATACATGTACCATAGATTGTATTTAAGACTAATGGTTTCTTTCCTAATACCCCCTATAGATCTTGTCATTTGATAACTACAAAGATTTATAAACATTTGATGTGATTTTTTTTCTTACTTGACTGTCAAAGTTCTTATTGAATTAAAGTTTTTAGTTTCCAGTCTTGTTCAGTGACAGATTTAGGGGAAGGGTCAGGGAGCTCAGCTCCCCCCCCCTCCCCCCTTTTGCAAAAGATTTACCGGTATAACAGAATGACTGAAATCAGCATCCAAAAGCCATTTTAGGGGTTTTTGCCCCCCCCCCCCTTTTTTAGAACTACAAAAATTGTAGCTTCTTGGCCTTCTCTTTCAAAACTGTTTGGATTGATCAGCACCCATTGTTATATTAACAAATATTATAGTTTACCTTGTTCACCTCATTGCGATAATTCCTTAATAAGTAATTCACTTTTAATTAATTGTTAATAGCCTTGGACAATATATCTTTTCAAGGTTTAATTTATGTAATACTTATAACTTCAGGTAAAGATGAGGGAGAACCAACCAAAAAGAAAAACAAACTTGAAGATACAAAGAGCAAGAATTTAGAGGAAGATTCAGACTCAATAGCTTTCACAGATGTATCCTTTACATAGTCATTTGGTATGTAACGATCGCGGGCTCAAGCCACGAGCGAAGAACTTAATTATGGTATGTGCAAAAAAAAAAACCATGTGATTAGAAATGGCTGCGAGAATCATGTTTTAGGGATTCTTGCTTGTAAAGTGACTGTTTTTCATATATTTTGACTGGAAGTGCAAAGGATTTGGTCGTAAAGCCACAAGATACTGGTTAGAGTTTTTATGTCACTTTCTCAGTTAGTTCATATAGAACAGCTGTGTTACTGTTAGTAAAGCTTAAGCCAATGGTTAAAATGATGTTGTGTGTGTGAACTGTGATCGATGCGACCAAACTATTTACATGGTATATAAATGTATGTTATATGTATGACAGTAACAACTTCACGGCAATCTAATTCTTACCTTCTGGGGGTACTTGTAAGTCAAAATGGTTGCAATCAGAAAAACTGGACTTTCCAATGAAAATGTGAACCTTGGCATCTACAAACTGTGTGTGTGTGATTGCCACAGTTGGTAAGATCTCTGAGGTCCAAGCAGTTGCAGATTTAGGGGAGGGGGCCTGCCCCCCCCCCCCCCCTTTTGGAGGAAAGCTTGCAAAAGATTTATAAGAAAATGACTGAAATGAGCATTCAAAAGCCAATTTGAGGGGTTTTGGGCCCACTTTTTCTAGAATTTTTTAAATTGTAGCTTCTGGGCCTCCTCTTTCAAAAAATCCTGGATCAATCCCTGCCTAGCTTCAATCCCTGGCCTGTTCAAGGGTTGAATTTTGGGCGATCCTCTTTCACAACACCATCCATGGACAGGGACATAAAGCCATTGGTCTAGTCTCTTGTTTTTCTATTAGGGGACTTGAGAGAACCAAAGCACTTGTTGATGAGAGCAGGTTAAAGCCCATGTTGAGGCCAGTAACCTTATCTCTACATGCTCCGAGATCACGCACGGCCCATACAGCAGCAGCCAGAGGTGCCTTGTGCATGCTTTGGTTCAACCTCGTGTGCAACAGGTAGCTGGAAAGCCTTACGGGGAGCACCTACAAGTATAAATCATTTCATATTATGTCATCATGTATGCTAGAACCCAGTTTCCAGGGGATCTCATAGTGAGAAAACATTTTCCACTTCTTTTGTGATTCTGATTCCAGAAAATACCACTTCCTCAAGTTTTGCCTTAATATCTGTGCAAGCCAAACTCTCACATTACTCTCAACCTTGAGGCACATTGTGGTGTTAATGGACAGAGGCAAGAGCTGGACCAACTGGATATTCAGGATATACAAGACCTCCTTGTGTTTGCTGCTCTGGGGAGTGGCAAGAAAACAAAACCAAAGTGGATTACACTTCACAAGAAACGCATCAAGAAAGTTGTGTTTGTCTTAGTAAGCGCAGTTGGTGAAAATGATTTCAATGGTAACAAAGAGTGTTTTGCTAACATGGATGGGCTATTTCCCGTGGTGAGTACTAACTAAGATAATTTTCTAAAGTGTGTAACAAGATGTTTTGTGTTTCTGGTTTTCAAATTTCTAGTTATTAGTGGCAGTACAATTTTTTTTTATTCCGTAAGAAAATTTAATTTTAAAAGCTGAGTGTTGTTAGAATAGAGTATTTAGGTAATTAACTTTTGTTTTGCTATGTTTTCAAACAGCAGAAGTAAAAAAGGGAAATTTGAAAAGTCTCAACATTTTGTAAAAATTAAGGAGTATCTTTTGATGAAAAGGGGTATGTTCAAAGAGATGTCTATATAACAAGTGTATAGGTCTGGTGTAGATCTAGACACCTGTGATCACCTTTTTCAAGACATCATGTGACACCTGCACATCTTTAGACACTTCCAGATGCCTTTTAAAACAATTGAAGAGCTCGGTGCAAAAACGGCCTAAGTGACAATTTTTGGTAACTTTAAATACTGGGAAATTTGGGGTTATACGGATTACCTTATCCTAGGCTAATGGTACATTGCAAATAGGGTTTTTTAAAGTTCCTGAAGTGATTTTACCCAAAGTAGAGATTATTGGAGTTTCTTAGCATCTTTGGAAGCTTTTCTTTCCTGGTCAAAAGTAAACTAAATTGATGTTCTTTGGGCGGAAATTCTGTTTGTGTTACAAGAATAATGTGTTGGTTACCTAACATGAGTCCTTTGGTCACTGTAGTGTGGAAGGAAGATAGATAATTTCGAGGTTTTGTGAAAGTTTGTTCAAAATTGTTACTTAGGCCGTTCTTGCACCGAGCTCTTCAATTGTTGACTCTTCTAAGTCTAGACACCTGTAGTTGTTATAAGATACTGCTGAATAACAATACAATTTTCTCAGTCCCACTATGCCATTAAGCATTCTAAATCTTGTTAAATGAACAACAACAACAACAATAATCTTTATGAATGATGTCACATGAATATCTTGGATATGTGTACACACATACCCTATGAGCAGAGATTTTCTTCTCATGTACACACAAGTATAGGTAAAAGAAATGTAGTACTGCATGTACATGTAGGCTATGATAGTACAGTGATAATTTACATCAGTAATGTGAAGAAAACATTTAATAATAGTTAATGTTTTATAGAGGTGTGGAACAACGAGCAGAGGAACGAGGTGGAGTGTAGAGTTGCCACACAAGACATTATTGTGTGTTCCTTTATCAAATGCTCAAATTAAAAAGAGAAAGAAGGAGGCACAGTGTACTGGTAAGAAATATTAATAGTACTGTTATAATAATAATAATAATAATAATAACAGTTAATAATGTTAATAATAACAATACTGTTTATAGTTATGTTGTTTAATAATCCACAGTTGTTGAGTTTTTTAATAATTGTTTTTAATAAAAGGTAGAGTTTACTTTACACAATTCATTATGAACTGAAGGGACAGGTATTTAGAAAACAAAGACCTAGAAGACCGAAGACCGAAAATGAAGACCCCTATAAATATAGCAAAACTCAAATCAGTTGCAATCCAAAACCTTCTCGTTGTTTAAAACATTCGGTTATTAACAAAAGTTATCAATTTGAGGATAATTCTCGGGGGGTCTTCGTTTTCTAGATCTAGAAAGCGAAGACCCCCTTATAAATAAAAAAAATATCAAGATGTTAGCAAAACAAAATACTCACGCCGTTTAAAGTGTCTTGTATGTTTAGTTATTCACGCTTCAATTGTTTAGCGTAGTCGTTAACGGAGTATTGACATCTCGATGATAATTCTCGGGGGGTCTTCGTTTTCTAGATCTAAAAATCAAAGACCCCCTTATAAATGAAAAAATATCAAGACGTTAGCAAAACAAACCATTCACGCCGTTTAGAGTGTCTTGTATGTTTTGTTATTCACGCTCCAACTGTTTAGTGAAGTCGTTAACGGAGTATTGAGATCTCAGGGATAATTCTCTGGGGGTCTTTGTTTTCTAGATCTAGAAAATGAAGACCCCCTGAGAATTATCCTCGAGATGTCAATACTCCGTTAACGACTTTGCTAAACAGTTGGAGCGTGAATAACAAAACATACAAGACACTCTAAATGCCACAAATTACCAACTTAATTTCTAATTAATATCTGGCCCATTTCCTGTCTAGGACTATCGCTCAGTACGTATTTTTGGGATTTGTTACAAGAACACTTTAACTTATCATATTTGAACCTATATGTGTAACTCTTAGAAAACCCCTACAAATATGACTTAAAGATCCCGGAGCGTTCTGTGAATGCTTTGTTAGATACACTAACTTCCTGGTGACTGTGGCTAAGCAAACTTTCAAAACAATCCTGGAAAACCCTGAAAAATCCTAAAAAATAAATTCAAATTTTTGTTCTAGGAAAATTCTCAAAACCAAGAGAGTAATAAAAGAAAATAATTTTGAGAAAACAATTTAACCTGATACATAAAAAATAGATTGACTTCATATTTAATCTTATATATAAAAATTTATATTAAATTTGTAAATGATGACTTCATTTTACTTGCAACACATGACTGTACATTTCCAGTCACAGAAGAAAGTCAAAAAGCGGCTGAAGAGGGTAAAGAATCTTTCTCACGTGACCCGGCACAGTATCTGCTGTCAAACTACCAAATGGTAGCTGACAGTTTCCCATTGAGGGAAAATCTGAAAGAGCTCAGAGGTAAACAATATACAGTTAACTTTTGATAACTCAAACCTTTGATTACTTATTGCTCAGACTCACTTGAATGAAATTTGTCCTTCCTTCAAGTTTTTTCTCAATAATATTCTCCCAACAACTAAAACTTTCATAAGGCCAGACCAAATTAATTTTTCAAAGCACGGACTTTTTTTGAAATTTCAGGGTCGGTCGGTCGGAAAAAATGCATAAAAAAAATTCCATAACCGAATACAACGACGTGTCGAAATGTACAACTGACGACTTTGAACTAAATAATAGCAATCGTTCTGAAAGCAAAGTTTCTTTGGCGGCGAACATTTGTGTTTAAAGTGAATCTTCTTCAACGTTTCTGTTAAATTCCGATATTCAAACAATTTGCTTTCAAACTTACCCAATTCAATGTGCAGCGATGCGAATAAAATTAATGGTCTCGATTGTGCTGTTGATACAAAACGAAAAAGAACGCGAACAGACCAGCTTTTTCCATTGATTGCTTTATCAAGAAATAAAATCACATAGAAACATGCATTACAAGTTGAGCCCAAATGTTGGTTTAAACAGTGACTTTAAAAGTTGTTTGAGGGAAAACTCCAAAGTTGCATTTTAAGAGTTGCACGACTGACCGGCGCGTTATTTTAAGGTTTATTAGTTCGATGCCATCGATCGCGGTCGTGAGCTATTTTTCGAAAAAAATTTGGACGGTTTTTCATGTATACAGTTATTTAACCGCGAATACAAGGTGATTTAGTTGTATCTCTGTGATATTTCTTTGCGTTGTGGACGTGCAAACATTCATGCGATAATCAGCATCGGTCAGGCGCCATGGTACGAGCAAAACAAAAACCTCAAATCCTTTGGCAATTGAATACTTAACAGCAACTCTTTTGGGTCGTGCTTCAAATATATTATGCATGTAACTTTTACTTGAATCTTCTGGCATTTTTACTCAGTGTCAAGAGCATTCAAGGCGCACATGCAACGCGCACTTTAATTTAGCACCACAAACAACGGTGAAGTGGATTTTGATTTACAGAGACGGATATCGGGGAAGGATGATCAGGGACAAGTTTTGATAAAACTGCAATACAGTTTTAATTTTGTTTGGAGTGCTGAGAAGCACAGACGGTAACTGAGTGACAAAACAACCCCAGGGTAGCCCAACAAGTGTTTGAACTTTGATAGCTGTTGTTTGATGAACTACATGATTGTATTACTCTTGCAACATGACGATTTATGAACGGCAGTCGGACAGTTTCGTAGGTTATGTATTTAGAATTATGTTAAAAAACTTTTTGGCTTTTGAACTTTGCTAAGAAAACTTTAAAATTAAAACGTTTTTGATATGTAATCATTTTCTTGAAAACACCAGTCTTTTTTATTTTATTTTAATTTCCCATGAAACAGGGTCGGTCGGGTCCGTGCTTCGAGTAATTTTAAAAATTGGTCTGGCCTAACTTGAATCTTTGTACATTGAGTTTTAAGGATTCATCAAATTTTGTTTCCAATTTTGTGTGTTTTTACTTCTACATGTTGTCATACTGTACATGTGCATGTACCTTAACGAGCTTTATTCTTTAGGTAGCTTTTATTGCACATAAAACCACAGTAATAGCACCGTTTTACCAAAACGAAGTCTAAACCTTAGCTGGTGTTCATCCTTTGTTCAAAGGCATTAGAAACAATAGTTAGACACTGGTTCAGGTTTATACTCCATTTAAATAACCGGCTCGTAATGTTCTAAAAAGTACAATGTGGCAGCAAGTTTGAAACAGCTTAGGACCAAACAGGTTTATCTGCCAGACAACCAATGAAACCTGCATACGGGTATGTGCCACCAATAAGGGTATAGTTTTCAGGCTGATTACTCAGCCTGGAGAGAGCCTGCAAGTTGAAGTTTCGGCTCCCGCTCTTCTTTCATTTAGTTTTGGTAGTGTAGAGAGATGATTAAAATGTCAGAGTGCTCGACTCGCACACTAATAGTTTCCAGATGCCCGCATGCATTACGGGAGATCAGACGCGTGATGAAAGATGGCTCTTTTTGCCTTTTGACCAAAAATTCATGTGTAGCACATCCAGTATGATATCGCTAGTAGTTTCCAGACACTTGCATGCAGCACGGGAGATCAGACACGCAATGAAAGATGGTTATTTTTTGTTTTGCCCGTAAATTCACGTGAAACTCATCCCGCACAGTTCGTAGTGAACATGGGAGATTGAAGTATACTTTGTTTCAGTCAATTTAGAAACAAACTACAAAAAATACGGCAAGATCGGGCCGAGTTGAACTGTTAATATAGTCTCTTGTTTGGTCAGAATTGGGGTACACAATTTTCCTGATTAGTCACAAAAAGGGCGTGGTTTCACGGGAATCGACTGTGGAACAATTCCTTTGTATTCTTCGGGAATTGATTACAGTGCTGTTCTGTCGACTGTTATGTTCTTTTATGAGCGAATGTCAACACTTACACACAAAATGGTGGATGTCACTCCAAAGTGTTTTTCCAGTCACATGACAACTACTACAATGGGGAATACCGCGTGCAGTATGTGGGCTCAATAGCTTGTGTAAACAATACTAACATGGATCAGGCATCGCATGTGCAGTTCTGTGTCTGGCCTGTAATAGGATGTCGCTTTTTTAAGAATTTGGTTTGAAAAAGTTTTTTAAAATTGAAATTTTCAGGCCTGAAACAAATCAGAGTTTCAAAGATTGAGCAGCATACTCCACCCAAATTATGGGAGTACTAATATTCAAAATTAGAAATAGATCTAGAGATCAGCCTTCTGCCATCTGTTAAACTTGAAACTATTAATACTATCTGCCCATCCCTGCACCACTTTCCCTAACACGTGAGCGTGCTTTAATAGTAACTCTGCAGCATGGTTATCTTAGTTGCCAAATTAAACTGTCTTTAGCTAGGAATTTTTTCAGTTTTGTATAAACCTACAGTATTGAACATTACATTTTATACGATTGACGTTAAA
The DNA here is from genome assembly GCA_027574985.1 of Umimayanthus nakama. Taxonomy (NCBI): domain Eukaryota; kingdom Metazoa; phylum Cnidaria; class Anthozoa; order Zoantharia; family Parazoanthidae; genus Umimayanthus; species Umimayanthus nakama. Next base: position 1,568 of record JAOBRG010348976.1, on the reverse strand, counting down.
GTATAATAAAAGTATAATAAGTATATATCAGCTCATATTTTGAAGGAGATTCGGTTTTTATTCTAAGGATATGTTTGCACGAAGAGTGCCAAGGACAGTGAAAAAAACCAAGAAAACGCTCCAATGTTTGCTGTTGACTGTGAAATGGTAAGTAAGTGTGTGATGCTCAATTCTTATGATAACAACGTTTCTATTAATTAAAGCTCTTGACAAGAATTTAATAATCGTTTTACCAGGACTATCATATTTAGCCGATTTTGTAAGAATTTTAAAGGAATACTATAAGAGTTGAAAAAGATTCCAATCTTAATCTGAAAAACTAATGCTATATGTTGTTATAAGATTACGCATAAGGTAGAGGTTTTAATTTTTTTTCAGTCTCCAGTTCACGGATGAGCCATTTCATGAAAGAAGTTCTTGTTATACACTCACATAATGCGGTTTCGTTTCAGTGTCTTACCACGCGAGGTGAAAAGGAGTTAACCCGTGTGTCAGTTGTTGATGAACACTACAACTTAGTATATGATACACTAGTTGTTCCTGAGAATCCTGTCACCGACTACTTGACAAAGTAAGTGGAGGGAAGATCATCTAACAAAACCAGGAGAGTTTCCTTGTTCTACTTTACCTTAACTCTAGTTTTGATGAGACTCGTACCCAGTCACTTTTATGTGTACGCAAAGAACTATGTGTTTGTCCTTCCCGAAACCCTTCGTGCACCCCTCATCTCCTTCTCGACTGGGTGGGTACGAGTCTTAGTTTTGTTGTCTGGAGTGCATTGGCGATAGACATTTCACAAGAGTTCCAACAGCAAGTAGTATCTTGACCATTACCATAATGCATATAGCCCGGTTCCTACAGCAAGTAGTATCTTGACCATTACCATATTGCATGGTAACATACTTTTCAACATTTGCCTTTGACAGTTTTCTACATTTGTCCAGGTAGTAAATAAAGCAGTATTCGGATCAATCCAGTATCAGCATTTGTGGAATGACAAGTGAAGCAGATGCACTACCTGTAATATTATTCTATACTACAACAACAATTTATAGTCACACAATAGTTTATGGTATTAAATACCCTTATACTAAGTTACCTCGAGGTGTTTAAAGTGGCTTTTGGGTTATTTGTTTGATATCCTCTACAACAACGTTATTAAATTTCTTGTAGGAAATAAGTGCTGGTAACTAATGCTCAAGACATTCGGTAATTTGTGTTGTAGTGTCTGTAATAAATTAAAGTGCTTCAAGAAGAAAACCCTTATATCTAACTGCTTGATCTGTATCCAGATTGTTTTAGTAAATACTTGAGTTTAAAAGTCTAGTTGCAGTTTGGATAAAAGGAAGGTTATCGATGTTGCTACTATGGTTCCTGGCCAAATGCCAACTGAAGCTTTTGAATTGGTGTTTTGTTTTGCTGTTTTGGCCACAGATAACTCGAGATAACGTGTACATGGTCCTTTTTAAATCGATACGCGAAGTGTAAACACGAGTTATTGGGGACACCAATGTCACTGGCTCATAACTCAAGTGTTAGCACGTAGCCAATCAGAATTCCTTTAATAC
>JAOBRG010348965.1:0-13649 GCA_027574985.1 Umimayanthus nakama | reverse complement strand
TTTGTCAAATTGGTCTGGTTTGTTTCAACTAAGTCGACCAGTTTTATTATTTACTATTAATTAATTAATTGCTTTAACACAAAAAACATGGTCCGTGTCGTCAATCCCCAGTATAGTGTTCTTTTTTTTAAGTGGACAAAAATGTTTGGAAAATGTTCAGGAAATGTTAGAAAATCCTTGGAAAAGGGAATTCAAGTTGTGTATGAGAAACAAAGTGATTAATGTATAACGCCTTATGTTTAAGTAAGTTTACCTTTTCCAGTCCGAAGAACACATGGACAAGATGAGAAAGGAGATTAACTCCATGAGACCACAATGCCCAGTAGGTTTGACCACCCTACAGTTCCCGTCGGGATCACAGGTAAACCGAATTTAGGTTCGTCGTTCTTTTGATTCTGGCCAGCAATGGCCGTCACATTGGCAGCTAGGACTCCAGCTAGGCCAATTTTGAGTTGAAATCTTTAAGCAAGCTAAGACAACAGAGCCTTAAGAAGCTAGGACGGGAACGTCCACGAAAACGGTTGCTGAAATATTAACTTTCCCTTTTCTTGTTTGTTTATTAACTCATGCGTTTCTTTTTAATTTTGCCTGAAAATGTGTGAGTATGCAAATATTGAAGCTTTGTTTTTAAAGCTGCATGAAGATTGAAATGATTCGTACTCTAACGTTCACGTTCTCTACAAAACTCGATAGTTGAAGTTTTCACGTTCTGTTTCTTAATGTTACAACGGATAAGTGGCCCTGTAGTTGCATTCCTACGTGCAGTAATTGTATTCTGAAACTACATCTATTGTTCTGTAACGTTGTCGTTGGCGTTCTCGTCCTCGTTACTTAGGCTTTCTAGTGTCTTACTGCAACACTATTTTTCCTTAATATGTTACGATAAGATAGTGAGAAATCCAGAGACAGATAGAGAAACTTTGAAAGCCCCTGAACTGAAAATTATTGTGTTATAAATTTCTTAACTTTAAAATGATAAAAATCCAAAATAACTTTGCTGCGTATCGTTGGAAGTCTGGTTGTTTAAACGGTTCGGCATCGGTTTCTACTTATGTCCTTGTGTTATTCATGAAGCTTTTCAATCAAGTGTTTAAGCCTAGTTATTTCCATTGCAAAATATTTGAAACACTGGTTACTGTTTTTCGACTCATTATTTCAAATAGAATAATAATGATGTTTTCATGTGATGGTACCAGAGGGGCACTAACAGCGATGTTAGTGTAGGAAAAGAACCTTATGTGTACCTGAAGTGCGGCCATGTACACGGCTACCATGCCTGGAATTCCCCTGGGAACGAAAGTGGTAACAACCTGAGAACATGCCCTGTTTGCCTACAGGTGAGCGCGTGTTACAAGAGCCTACCATGTTAAATGTAGTACTAGTACATATTAATAAGATCAAGAGGCTTGAAAAAACCTAATTCGGCCGAAACCTGCCGTAACTGTTTTTAAATTACCTTTACTGTTTTTAAATTACCTTTACTGTTTTATTACTGTTTTTAAATGAAACCTTTCACTTAAATGTTTAAACCTCGTTGTTTCGAAGGCAAAACATTTAAAACCCTGGTCACTTTTTACCAGCTCATGTCAACAGTTGTTGCTTAAATATATTTTAAAATAGAATTACAGAACAATTTGTGATTAATCTTTGTTAAGTTGTTAACATTTGCTTAGAGTATCGGAATTTTTAGGTAGATCTATGTACACAAAGTTGGCAGAAAACGTTTTTGATCATTTTTACCAATTTTATGCACAAAGTTTTAAGTTTTACAATTATAACTTATCTTACTTGCTTATGTTGGTGCCACAATGAATACGAAGACGTCAAAAACGACTACCAACAAAGAGCTAAACATGGTCACAAGTCTGTTAAGTTTCAGATTGGAGAATACTTAGCAACCTGTCTTTATTGCACTAGTTTTCATCCTTGGGAATCCAGGATGTCAAGAAGGAGGGAAAGAAAGAAAAGAGAGTGAAGTGTGTGTAGGAAAGGTAGCCCTGTAACTCATTTTACACTTAGACATCCTCTCTGGTTCGATTTGCCTCAACTCTCTTCTTTTTTTCTACCTGTCCTTGTTTTCTTTCTTCTCCCACCCGACATCCTAGGTTTCCAATAATGACCAATTACTGTTCCATATCGTATCATAGAAAAGCTGCTATGTACAACTGAGTTTAGGAAGAGAAGCCACCTTCTACGATGGAGAGGATGCCACTCCTTCGCATGCGTTTGTTCCATGTGGACATGTTTGCTCTGAGGCAACTGTCAAGTAAGAACTAGTGAACTTCTTGTTCTTGTTCTTCTTCTTGTTGCCTTTCTTCTTCTTTTCTACTACTGCTACGTCTTGTTTTTCTGCTTCTTCTTCTTCTTCTTGTTCTTCTGCTTCTTCTTCTTCATCATCTTTTTTTCTTCGTCTTCTTCATCTTTGTCTTCATCTTCTTCGTCTTCTGTTTAGTCTTCTTCTTCTGGTTCCTCTTGTTCATCTTCATCATCTTCTTTTTTCTTCGTCTTCTTTATCTTTGTCTTCGTTCTCTTCGTCTTCGTCTTCTGTTTGGTTTTCTTCTTCTTCTTCTTCTTCTTTGCCTTCTTGTCCCTTGTCTTCTTCTTCTTTGTGTTATTGTTGTTGTTGTTCTTCTTCTTCTTCTTTGTGTTCTTCTTCTTCCTTTTCTTTGACTTCTTCTTCTCCTCTTCGTCTTCATCTTCTTCTTTGTCTTCATCATTGTCGCCTTCCTCTCGTCCTCCTCATCCTTTTCCTTCTCCTCCTCCTCGTCATCGTCGTCTCTCCTTTTTCAAAAACAGCTACTTTGCAGATGAATCAAGAAAGTAAAAGCATACCAAAAACATTATCTATGAATGAAATTAGTAGCAGTAGTAGTAATAGTACTATAGTAATAGCTGTAGCGTTTTTGAAGCATGGTTGAAACGTGCATGAATAAACTCGGGAAAAAATTACCTTCCAATCCTATTGTAACCTTCCATACCTATTTAGGATTCGTCGAATCAGCAGATGACAGATCACATTCCATATACCACCTAGAAAGACCAAAATTAATGGCCAAGCTCCCTTCAGAGTCCTTGTAGCTCAGTAGGTAGAGCATCCGCCTGGCGTTCGGAAGGTTATGAGTTCAAACCCCTTTGGGGACTCGGGGTTTTTTTTCGGGTTTATTCATGTATGTTCAACCATTTCTTTAAAAACATAGCAAATCCACATGCAGAACCGCTGCAATAAGAGTTGTAGCATTAGTAGTTGTAGTGGTTGTAACTGTAGTAGTTGCAGTAGTAGCAGTAGTGTTTCTTTATTCAACCTTTATTCAAATTTTTAAAGTCCTGTAAAGGGAGGGCCCATCACACAAGACATAAAATAACATATTAAAAACAATTGGAAATCTAATTAGTTACAATATTTACAGGAAATAAAAAAAAAAAAAAACTGACTACTACTACTGCTACTACTACTACTACAGTACTACTGCTACTTCTGCTACTACTTCTACTATTACTACAAATACTAATACTACTATTTTAAAATAACAGTGATAATAATAACTACTACTAAAGCTAAAGATATTTTCTACCTACGTTTAAATACGAAATTCTCATTGAAACTTGTGTTATTTGTAGCTGTGAGAATTGCAATGTTGATTCAAAGTGATTCAAAGCTGTCGCAGGTTGATTCAGATAATACCATATACAACCTATGCAGGCTTTCAAGTGATCCACTTTTCCTACTTTTTCCTACTTTTTTCACCCTCCTCCTACTTTTCCTACTTTTACATTTAAAATTCCTACTATTTCCTACTTTTTCCTACTTTTTTTCTGCAACTTCAACAAATTATGTAAGGCTATTATGCAGGAATAGCGAGTAGTCGTTGCAGGCCCTCATGCCCGGTTCACACTGGCTAGATAAGCACAAGCACAATCACAAACGCTAGGCATACGCACGCAGAATCAGTCGCCCACGAACCAAGCTATTTCAGCACATGCGTATGCCTTGCGTTTGTGCTTTTGCTCCATACTGTGTATCTTGCATCTCCTTATGCAAGGAGAGTACAGAATAATCTTTCAGAAACTAAAATATCCTGTAGTCAGGGTTCAACTCTGCTTTATTTAAACCTGGAGCTAGTCTTCAACCGCTTTCCTGACTCTTTAAGAAAAGAGGCGCTACTCATTCACGTCTCCAGGATCAGCTGAATGAACTAGTGCGCACTTTGATGAGGTGCTTTCTCAAAGCAGATGAAGCAGGAGAGAACAAGCAAGTGACTTCTTGCAGTCGATGTCTGCAAGTCAATGAACCAGATGCTTGAGGCCAGTTTGGCATCATTAAGTAGAACAAAGCCTGAGCAGCAAAAGGTCCAGTCATGGAGATGATAAAGGTTCTACCAAACTGTTATAGAGTATCTGTTTAGCAAGGCTCCTCTTGCAAAAGAAGATCCTGAAAGACCTGACATCACTGCATCCACTGGTTCATAAAACATTAACTGAACCTTGGGATTCAAGCTATTGTACAAATTATTAAGAAGAGGTCGCAGGTCATCAATCAAGAAAACAATCAGCCAAGTGACAGACAAATATTAGGCTCAAGTCATCCCAGAGAGCTGGTGTCTAGGGGCCAGTTCATGCGAGTATTAACTGATCTTCAACAAACAAGAGATTGTTGACAAAATAACGTACTCTGTTGTCAGATGAGGCAAACAACCAATGACGTAGTCAGAGTTACAGGACATGGTCAAGCCCATGTTATTGAAACTACTCAATCCTTGATGTAGATCTGCTTACAGAGTAAACAAAATCCGTAGAGTTTGAGAAGAGAAAGTGAGAGGGCCAAAGAGCAGATACTGAAAAACCAGGGGAAAGGGGAGGCCATAGAACAAAAGGAAGCCGGAGGGAAAGAAGCGAAGGCTGGAAGATCAGTAGGGAACAGAAGAAATACAAGGAGCAAGTTGCTGATTGTTTGTACAATTAGGCCAGCAGAAGGATACAGAAAGCCATAGTAGACAAGAACGTGGGACAGAGATCACTGTTGTTTAAGTCTTGGTGGAAGACAAGAAGATGGAGTCAGCTCGAAATAATCTGGAGAGCACTCACCATAAAAAGGCAAGATTTTGATTGAAAACAAAAGTAGCTGATGAAGAGCTATTCTGCTGCCCTTGCATAGTTTACTATAAGTGACAGTTGAATTCCTGCCATACATATGAATCCATTTAGGTGGATTCATGAGTCCCTGCGCATCCGTTTTTAGTCTGTTTATGCCAGCTGTACATAACAATTTGCTTGTACTGGCAGTACCGGACTTAATTATGATCAAGATCAGCTCTGGTGTATCGATCAAAACTACTCTTATAAGCCCTCGGCTGTCCTACTTTTTTCCTATTTTTTGAAAAAATGTTGTCCTATTTTTCTCCTACTTTTTCACCTGGGTGCGCTTGAAAGCCTGATCTATGTCACCAACTTCCCAGGTTCTGGTCAAGTATACGTGCTACTTATTGCCCCATACGTCAACGGTTAAGGTAACACTCAGTAATATGTGCCAACCGCTTCCTCAACACTCATCTTAAGTTTGTAACCTTTTTCTCAGGTTCTGGGCACAAGTACCAATACCTCACGGCTGTGATCAGTTCCAGGCTATTTGCCCTTTCTGTGCTATTCCTTTGGAAGGCGAAGAAGGAGCTGTGAAACTTATATTCTCCACTGAAGACTGATGTAAAACGCCAAATTGTATTATTATCGTCCAACTTTGTTGATATTTTGCAGACTTTCAATAGTTCTTCTTATGTACAGAGCGTAACTTCAGAGTAAATATTGTATAAATTTATTGTATGTTAGAATATATTGTGTTTTTAAATTGAGAGATTTATATTTATGTTATTAGTGAAACTGCACATAGTTTATATGCAACATACATGATGGTGTAACTCGGACAGTCTTATTTTTAACAAAAAGCTTGCTGATTCGTTTGTAAAATCAGTTACTGATTAAAATGTGAATTATAGCAACTCATATAGTCCCTCTTTTGTTGTCATCTGCAGTGTAGTTGGTTGAGCTTTATAAGTAGGTGTTTTGGAATAGCTGATACCTTCAATTACTGTCAAATTGTGTGCAGTTGATTGGCTGAAGGTACAAAATTGTGCCGTTGAGCATGTCTAAGAGTCGCGGAATCACGTTGGTTTAACGCCAACATCAAACAGGTTTTGGTTTTTTAAACCTGCTTCACGAAATAAAGGCTGGTAACATGTCAACAGATAATTACTCAAATGAGTATTCTCTTTTTCTGATGAACTAGGTCATTAGCTCTGTTTCATCAAACTTCTTCCATAATAATAAAAATTAATTTTCCGCAGTCATTTCAAAATATAAAACACAAAATAATTTTGCAAATCTTCGCACGTAATGATTACTGAGTAACAGAAAGGAAGCCCGTTATGAACGAAATGAAGACCAAAAAAAGATTCTACCTCGATTCACACAAACACCAAGACCGTGCATTTACTTCGTCGACGTCACTGTTGTTTATTCTCTTGTTTACTTCTTTAGTTGCCTCACATGAACTGGCCGCATGATACAGTCAAGAATTAACATCAATTAGTTACTACTAGAAGTTTAGATAAAAAGGTGCTTTCCCTAAATCCTTTCAGCAGCAAGAACGCACTACCACTCTACAGAGAATCGCAAAATATATTTGATTTTGACCAAATACTCAGTGACGTTTTGGTAACATAAATCAAAAACGAGATTGAAGGAAAATGTTTGACAAGGAACAGCTGAAAGTGTGACTTATCTTGAAGTATAACTTAAGAAATGCATCAAAGTTAAACTATATTCCGCCAAAAGCATTTTATAGAAGCGGTGCCATTGAAACAATTTTGACCGTGATGTGTTAGGAGTGACAGTTGTCGACTGATGACAGTTTAAATGTACCTGCGACGAACTGAACAGCCTAGTAGTGAATTTTGGTAAAACGGACATCATTGGACCTTCAGACGATTGTCACAAACAGTTGCCCTTTGAAAATGTGTTGCAACAATCTCGCGGAATACCTATCACGTTGAATTTAATGGTACTGTACAATTTTGTTTCCTTATCAGTCTCTAACAAGAAATATTGGATGTTTTACCCAAGGCTGTTTGTCGGTTGGCCAGTTGAATTGTTGTAAAATAATTAGTTTTGATTTACAACTCGATCTTCAACATTCACTGACCAGAACCAGTGGCGGATCCAAGGGGAGGGGGGGGCGCTGCGGGGCCTGTGCACCCCGCCCCCTTTTGGAATTTTTCCCCCTTTTTTATTACAAAAGCGAAATTTTGAAGCAAAAGAGTAGTACTAAACGTTTCTGGGGGGGGGCATGCCCCCAGACCCCCCTAGAAAGCTCGCGCCTTCGGCGCTCTTTGGTGCCCCTCCCTTTTGAAAATCCTGGATCCGCCCCTGAGTACTGCTGTACCATTGACTTTGTAACACTGGTTGTAAGAGGTTGATAAGTTTTGCGCAAGTCATAGTTCACAGCAAAACTATAGCTGACAAAAAACTATTTTACATTGCTGTTGAATCTGGATACAAGTTACAGTCACTGTTAGTATCAAGTATTCAAGTTAATTCAGCTTACAGTAAGACCACATTTCTTATGAACTTTATCTTTAGTCTTTGTTCTACTACATGTACCTTTTACTCTAGAACTCATTTTCATTCAGTCCCAAAGAGGTACAAGGGCAAGAAAATAAGGGCAACCGTGTTGGGCGGCTCACCAAACAAGAAGTGATTAAAGTTGTAATAAGGTGCACCAAAATCGCAGTAACAGCGTAACGTATCGATTTATATACGCACATTTGCATAATTATTTGGGATCTTTTTCCATTTCTCCATTCTAACTGACCGAAAAGAAATGCAGATACAAGGCGCCCGACGCATATTTTTCCAGCCTTAACTCTCCAATATTCAGCGCTTTGGCAGACCGTAGCGGAACGGCTTTAATTCGTGAGTAGGGCCATTCCGGTTAGAGCCAGTTCTGAGAACTCTTGGAATCCGTTTAAGAACTGACTGATCGGACCCGCCGGCCAGGCCGGACAATTGGAAAACGATCTTAGTTGAGAGCTCGTCAGGAAATTTAGTGTACAAAATACGGAAGGGACGCTGAATAGCTATACATATGACCATGTACAATTTTAAAATTGAAAATGCTCCTAGTTATTTAACGAATTTGTGCGGAGACAATAAAGATTTAGTTTATGAATAAACCTAACAGAAATAAAGTGTGTCGTGTCCGCTATAAGTGGTCTTCACTGTGAACATCAAATAAAATATCCTCACTTTTTTAACACTGCGTGCAATTGGGACTTATTTGTTTTCAATTCAAATAGCTGACATCTTTGGTGCGTACGTTATTGTAGAGGTGGCTTTAGGAAGTGGCCTTTAGCAAGCTTCAAGCAACGAAGTTGTTTGTAATTGCATGGTGGGATATAGATATTCAGGTGGCAACAGTTCTACAGTCTTGTTTTCTTATAAGAATCTTTAATAAGCACGTCGAGGATTAAAAACTTTCAAATTAAGAATATACCTCAGGTAGAAAATAAAAATTTCAGAACGTTTATTTCAGAAAATTTGAAAAAAACGCGTATTTGTTAGTCTGACACCGACGTCTGCTACCATCAAATGTTTGACAAATTCCTCATTTGAGGGAAAAAAAGTTTGCAACGTATGGGGAGCTGTGGGCTCAGGTTTGATTGCAAGTCTGGTTGAGTAGACTTGCAATTAACAAACAATTAACCGTGAACACACAGCTTTGTTTATGGATTGTGTTCCTGCACCAACCAAGAATGAGGTCCTAGCAACACTTAGCCAATCCATCCGGGGATGTTGTTGTTTTTCTCCTCAGATACGGTCTGACTGGCTGAGAAACTGTGGTTTGTCACACTTGGACTGTAATATGATTTGGACTTAAAAATGATCTTTATACAGGAAATTCAGCTCTTTTATACAAGGATTGGTCAGTTTTGCTGCTGTAATTTTATAACTGTAATAAAACATCTATCCATCCATCCATTAATCTGGAGTGTCTTCTGATAAAGTATTGGAAATCAGTTACATGTTAGGATAAATAAGTCTTGATCAAACGATAGGACACGATGGACAACAGTTGAAGGAATTGAGAGGATCTTCAGATTTGCATTAGACTTTCGAACTTTATCCAATAGCATCAAACAACAGACTTTAATAAAAACAATAGCGGGAACTGAGAGGATCTCCAGTCTTGTATAAGGTTTTCAACAAACTTTTTAAAATTGCATCAAGCAACAGGACAATAAACAAACAACAATATTTTATTAACAAAAATACACAATTTTACAGTTTTATCATGCCCACTTATAGAATAAATGAATGAATACATTTGCAAATTAAATGACAAAAGAATAATTATTCATTTGGCAAATAAAACACAACATATATGGATGTTGATATAATTACGTGATGCAATTCATATTTTCAATTGTTAAAAAGGAGGGAGTTGAGAGGATCTGTGTTAGGTTTTATCTGAACTTTATCTTGTAACAACAACAACAATTTAACAACAACAATTGTTTATTCACAAAATATACAGTTATTTACAATTTTACCTGCAGATAGCAAAAGCTAGTCGAGGCAGGTATTGAATAAATCACGGTAATTATACAAATGTCATTATTTAAATCACAAATAAATTCAAATAAACAGAAAAGGATGAAGAATATATACTGACTATATATAAAATTAAATTGTAGCATCAAACGACAGGACGTAATGACAACAATCGAGGGAATTGAGAGGATCTTCAGAACTGTATTAGGTTTTCGACGAGTTTTTTCATCACCAATTCATAAGCCTGCTGCCTTCTCTGTCAGACTTACTGGCTTGAGATATTCAATTTAACCTCTCTTCTGGCCCTTTTTCCTGATGCGCAACACATTCCCTAGTACGTATTTGTCACCATCGTCGCCCTCATCATAAATGGCACAGTCATCAAATAGGCCCAGTGTATCGACACTTCTCTTCAGTTAAATGCGGGCTAATGATAGAGCTGAACACACTCTGGGGATCGTTTCACTGTTGAGAGTTCACTGTTCAGCTGGAACTGATCGGTATCTGTTGCTTTCCCTCCCATCTACTGCATGATTCAACATCGGCTTCCGACGCCTAGAGTCCCCATCAGAAGCGTGTCCGATTCCAGGTCCTAAAACTGGGTCAATGATTTGTCGGCATAAAATGTCTAATACCAGCCACTGATGGAGGACTTCATTGTGTGTGAATTCATTACAGTTGGCTTGTAGGAAAATAACAGTTCGCGGAAGGCTTGGCTGAAGTGGATTTACCATTATCACACGAGCGCGTGTTGCAACTTGATAACTCGCGAAGGCGTCCTTTAGACGTTCGAACGCATGATCATCGTCTCCCACTGGCACTACAAAGACGTCCTCACAAACGTGAGTATCACCCTTTACCCCAGCAGAAGCCCCAGACCTCATGGCGAGCAGCATTGTATCCAGGTCTTGGTATGATTGCCGTTTCGTCCTCTACAGTGAGGTAAGGAACTTCGGTCTTGATCGCCATGTGCTCCTTAGCAGATTTGTAAATCGTAGCAACTGCAGCGATGTTTTCCCTATGTCCACCAAGAATGTAAGGTGATACGTTTGCTCTTCTCCACGTCATTGTTGTGTGCAAATGCAGTCCATCCATATTTGCAGAAACAAAATCGCAAATTCGTGACCCGCCGAGGGTGAGCAGTACTTCGTAGAAAGCACGAGTTGTTGCATTATAGTGCTTTCACATTTCATCCTATTCAAATTCTGTGAAACAATCTCCAGGACGCTAAGCAGTGCTTTCTTGTCACTCAGTTTTTCATCGTCATACGCTTTCTCAATCGTGTAACCGATTGCCTTCACATTGCCTCGTTTGCACACCACCTAACCTTAAGCTTATCTTTAAAGTTCAAAACACATCGTTTCGCTCTGGCGAGTTCACTTCCCAACAGACTGAGAGTTTTGATTTGCAAGCATCTAACTTCTCTAGCGTCCTTTAATCGATCAACTAGATCGTTATGGCAGAGATATTTGATACTTGTATTGGGCTGAGCATGCTGACCTTGCCTGTCGGAACAAATCGATTTGGGGTATGCTCCTACATTAAGCACAAATTCCGTTTGTGAAAGATCCTTTGTCACCCAATCGCACACAGTCTTTGTGTCTGAAGGTTCCAGCTGCAGAACTCTCGTTAAAATGAGGCTCGGAATACCACAACATAGTTCCCCCATCAGTAGATACATGACTTTCAGTTGGTAAAACTTTGGGATTTGTTTTCTTTCCCGATACGTCTAAAGTGTCATAATAAAATCTTAAGCAAAGTTCTTTGGGTGGTCACCGTTTTCTTTGTTCTGTTGAAACCGGTGAGGACGAGGACAGGAAACACTTTGAAAACATAGAGTTAATTCTTTGCTGTTTCTTTGGGTCGCTCAACACTTGCATATGGGCTTTAGATTGAAAGTGGCTACGAACATTTTTCTCGAAGCTACCGTGCTTGGAGCTTAGGTTAATCTTTCAGTTTTTTCAAAGGCAGTGACGACACAATATGTGACTTTCACTAATTTCAAAAACCCCCGGAGCCGACTTCTACAGCGTGCTAAGCCTATCTGCTTCTGTGATTTCAACGTTTGCCACGGCAGTTGAATCAATACTGTTGCGACCTTCGTGTGAAACAACATTAGGCTTGTGCACTGCTGTTTTCATGAAGTGCTTTCTCACTGGCTGTAAACGTTGTTTCGCTAGCCCTGGCAGGATATTCACATCGCAAATTCCGCACTGTATTTGCAATTCACCATTTAGTTGCAGGACACTAAAAGGGCAATCTATTCCATAGTTTTGGTGGTGTTCCAGGAAAGATCTTCAAACAGGGACAGTAACCCCTGAACTTAAGGAGGGTCCTCAGGGCCTTCTGTGCGAATCCTAAAAAAATACCTATGTGTTGAAATCTGGGGTTGAAAAATAAGCGAAAAAGGTTGTGGGTTGACCAACTGAACTAAGGGACACCTTGGTAAAATACAAATTAATACCGATATTCTCGCAACTGGTTATAAACCGCTGTCATGTAATACGAACCAGCAAAATTTTGTATTTGTTCTTTTATTTTTGGACCGGATTTTAGCCTAAAAATGTTCATAATATTTGGGTTCTCAGTTGCTGTCTTCTAACAAACATCTTTAAAACATAGCCGTGATTTGTTAACTTTTATTCTTATTTCTGGTGTGCAACAGTTCCAGAAAAGTTTCGAATAAAATTCAATTTTGCAGTTCCCTCAATTTGTTTTTATTTTATTTTCAAGGCAATTGATAATTTTTGAAAAATTGTTGTTACTAGCAGGTCACAAACCCGGGTCACAAACGAAACGTTTTCATAAAATAAATATACGAAATTAAAAACTGTGTGTTATATTTACATGTACTAAAGTGCGGGCCGTATTCTGAACACAACTAATTCAGTAAATATAATCCTGCACAGTACTGGCATGATCCAACACCCCTCGGTCCTTTAAATTGGCATCTCCGGAGCGCATTTTACCGCCTTCCCAAAGAAACACCCCACTACTGTTACGAAAACATGCTAAACGATCAAAGCGAGCCCAAAGAACGTGAGCGGCGGTGAGCGTCTCTCCTTCAACTTAATACCAATGCAACATATGCTTATCAACTAAGTAAATATGATCTAACCTTAAGATAACAGGAATAGAAAACCCATTATTTAGCTCTTTTGGAGGGTTTTTGGCAGATAATAGGTCTGTTTGCTTACCTGAGTTTTTGCACGGGTTCTCCCCGGGTTTCTCCGCAATCCTTCTGATAAAGCATTTAAAAAAACAAAAACACAGTATTTCAGTTTTTATCACTTTCACTTCTTATCTGGGAACTAATTTCATTTGCTTTACCAGATTTTAATATATCAGGAGACGACACCAGCCCCCTTAAATGCAGAAAAACGAACGTTTTATCCTATAAGTGACAAAGACCGGGAACAAAAAAACAAACAACAAGCAAATTGCAATAAATGCTACTGAACAAACTGTTGACACATTTACATTCCTTATACATGTTGTAATATAAATTACAAGATGTCGCTGTGTATTTATTATTTTGTAAGAAACATACAGTCCGTGATCTGCGTGAAGAACACGGGAAACAACAAAATTGAGATAATTTGGTAACGTAACACAGTTCCATTTTTATTTCATTTTCTTTTACTTATTGTGTATTTCTTTCTGCAAAAAGAAACAAGTAAGAAAAAAATGATGTGCCACAAGTTTTGAGGTCAGTAAAAACTAAATGCTACCTGGTACAATTGCCGGGTATTTGCCTCAGGAGCTGCTGCCTCACTGACTCGGCGATTATGCGTGTAGTTTTAAAAAGCTGGGAGTTAAAATCGACCTACCTTTTTCGGAGGTTCGGCATCATGATCTTCGATCTCTAGTAAATCGTGTTTCCGTCCTGATCCTGCTACTTGCTTGCCAGCACAATCCCCAAGCTGACCACAGGGTGCCTTTTCATAAACTGCACTCGCATTGCATGTAGACTGAATTACTAGGTGGGTTCACACTAGATTTCAAGTACAGCGTAAGTGCACTTGAAAACCAAGTGGACTTGAGACCTA